>CAUYQG010215880.1:0-35556 GCA_963574415.1 Tarsius wallacei | reverse complement strand
GGTTTCCACCCCGCCCGCCAAGCCAGGCTCCGGCCCGGGAACCCCGTTTCCTCTTTACCCTCCCTCAGGCCCGGAAGAGTGCCGGAGACCCACCGCCGCCCCCCCCCCACACCCCCACCCCCGCTTCCAGAGAACGGTCACCCATGTTCCCGAGACTCGCTGCACGGAGAGGCCAAGGAGAGGATGTAGAGGAAGGCGGCTTCCCGGCGCGGCGGGCTTCCCAAATGTCGCCAGCGCTGCAATGAAACCTCGGCGACGCGCTCTGAGACGCGGGCGCCTGGCTGCGGATCCAGCCTCCCGTCTTTTCTTACAAGGCCAGAGAAGGGTGACTTTTCCGGTCGTTCTGCTGTCCCCTCTCTCCCCGCCTTCTCTAGGTTGACGTGGGGACACTCGGAAAAACGAATGCACTTGGAGCCGTTCGCTCTCAGGGACCTCGTCACTCGGGGGGTAGAGACGCCCAGCAATCCCTGAGAGCGACATCTCGACCCCAACCAAATCGGCCGGGCCAACCCCGAGCCCCGGCCGGGAACCGAGCCCTGCAAGGCCAGGCCCTGGGCGCCGGGCGGGTGATAGGGACCGAGGGGGGAAGAAACGCCTCCCGCCCGGTGGAGAGCCGCCCTCGCTTCCCGGCACTGCAGCCCGACTCGGCCCCGCAGACAAAGGCCGAAATGAAGGGGCGCGGGGAGCAGGGGGTGTGGCGGGCGGGGAGAGCGGGCACAGAGGTCGCGAGTCTGTGCTCACCTCCGAGGGATGGAGGACGGGCCTACAGACCCATCGGGGCGAACTCGGGGCTGGAGTTTGGGAGGCTGGGGGCCTGGGTCAGGCGTCTGAATAACTATCTCAGGAAGGAAAGGGTTAAGCGCTGCAGCCAGGGCTTGGAAAGGGCCTGGAAACGCTGTGGGGACCGGGGCGCACACGTCCTCCCTCACGCGGGGGTCTTCGCCTTTCCCCGCCCCGGGCCTGCCGGGGTTGTCGCAAGGCTGGGGGCGCAGCCTGGCGGGTGGATTTGCGCAGGCGAGGCTCGGCTGGGGAGGTCAGCGGCGACAGTAGCGCCGTCCCGGCTCTGCCCGGATCGCTGAAGGAGCGCCTGTGCTCAGCCAAAGCTCCCTGGGTGCTGGGGGAGCGAGTGGGTGAAGCCCTGCTGGGGGCCGCCCTCCTGTCCTGGCTCGCTGCTTAATTCGGTGGTCACCCGGGAAGCTGGGGGTAGGTGGGCAGATATCCGAGCTGGAGGCTAAGGATGCAGACACCGCCCCTCACCTGGTTTCTCAGGAAAACAGGAGCTTCTGAAGGAGGATCAGAAGGACCGCTCTACTTGTGCTAGTAAGCCCCATGCCCAAAGGGAGTCCTCTGCGGGTCCCTCCACTGACTTTCCCTTGGCTGTCTCCAGGGCCCTGGAATCCTGCTTCTGATGATTTGATGTTCCCGAGAATCATCTCACATCCCCGGGCTCCTTTTCGGTTTTCTCACCCTGTTTTAGTGCTGTTCTTAATCTCATAACGTTTAGACCCCGGTAGAAGGTGGACCCACTTCTTCTCGAGGTCCACACCTGCGTCTTCCCAAACAGACCTGCACTCTGGGGTCTGGCTTGGAGTCTTCCTGGAGTCCCGTGAGGGGCTATGGTTAGAAGTACGGACTGTTCCAAGACCTAAAATCAGGACTCTCAACAACAACAACAACAAAAGTTACCTCAGAATTGCAGTAACCCGGAACAAAGTGGCACATTCCAAATAATCTAGAATCAAATAAGTAAAATTAGTTTGGCAAAGGAATTTGAAGAATGACATCCATTGCTTATGCTTATGGTCAGCATAACTGGCTGAGCATGCTAAAATAGGAAGGAAAAACAAAAAGAATAACGAGCTTTAAAAAAAATCACCACCCTTTCCAATTTGACAGTCATTTACAGATAGGAGAAATCCTAGCATCTGTCCACTGTCTTCCTTTTGACCTTTGGAAAGAAAAGATGTTCAAAAGGAACTTCTGAGACACTGGTTCCACCTCACAAAGCCTGAAGTTTCCTTATTTCTCTTTCTTTCCCTAAAGGCCACACACAGGTAATCACAGAGAGGCTAGTGTAGCATACAGACTCCTCCACGCTGACTTGTCAGCATTTTTGGAAACTTGATTTGAGTGACTAAAGATCTAAAGAATTCTGGCAAGTACAATAAAGGTTTAGCACAAACCACCTGGACCCAGTTCAACCAAATTACCTATAGCCAGTTAGATGATAACTCATTAGTCTATGTTTAAGGTAAGAAAGACAATATCTAAACAATCACACCCCCCCAATATCATAACAGATGAATAGTGCTTAACTGGGAAAACTCGTTTAGGTTTATACAGCTTAAATTGAGGGAGATAGTTTTTTTAAATGTATGTTTATGTTAAGGTCATGAAGTTGATTTCTTTGTCCCTTTATCAAATAGAAATATATAAAGATATATAGTTTATATAAAAGGATGACTAAATAGTGAATTGAATTTAGGCATTCCCTCTACTTGGTTAAATTATTGATCAGTTCCTCTGAGTTCAACAATGACTGTCCATTCATAGCATGCGTATCTTTAAGTGATGAACATCCCTATATGTATAGTATGGGGGGGGGAATCCCTGTACCCAATCAATTCCTGTGTTAAATATAGAAGCTTGTGTGAAGTGTGGCGACCTTTTTTTTTTACAAGCACAAAGGCTCAGTCATGACCTTGGTGGACTCACACCCGGATGGGCACTGGTGTTCTGCCTGCAAAACAAGCACCTGCCTCCAGCGCTTACCAAGGCCCGGACTACCCTTCTCTGGGCAGCTGTCCTGCCTCCCGCCCATCGGGGATGAAGACCCACTCTGTACCTCTGGAAGCATTACCTCCCTCTTTCCCTCTCATCATAACATTTCTGGTTCCATTTACAGGCAAGCTCAGTGAAGCATTTTTTTCTAAGCTAAGACACATGACAGAAGTGCTCTCCTTCTCCAAAAACAAAAACAAAACAAAAACTCTTCCCTCTCCCCAGTCACTCTAAGAAACATCACGGTTCTCTCCAGGAAGCCTCTTTGTGTTGTATCTTTGTGTTGTGGAGTTTCAGGGTTTTGTGTGTGTCTCCCATCAGTTAATCCCCTAAGACACAACAGCCTCTGTGATGACTGCGAAGTCGAGCAACTCTACACCATTTGGAGTATTAACACAGCCTAGGAGAAAGAAACGGGATATGCCGAGGATTTCCCACATATGTAGCTAATGCCCTTAAATTCCTCGGGATTTACACCTCCCATCTACCGGGAGCGAGAAATGCGAGCTGTTCTAATTAACTGCCTGTTTTTAGTTTTCAGTTCTCACTGCCAGGGCTAACTTTGGCGGCGGCGCAGCCTTTGGGGTACAGATGTTGGGGGCCGCGCCTAGGAGGAGGAGGCTACGAGCATCGCCAGCCTGGGCCGGAAAGTTGGGCGCCGAGGCGGGCGTGCTCTAAGGGAAAAGCGCGCGTCCCCAGACAGACGACGGTGCGTTGGGCGACACTTAGGGTTTTCTGTCTTGTCTGCACGTACAAGTTCAACTGCTCCTCGTGCACAGCAGCCCTCAAAGCTCAGGCTTGAAAACACAACGTGGCACCGAGTCTCGTTCCGTTGGAAATCTCGCTCCTGGGGCACCCTCCGCAGTCGGCGGTCAGCGTGGATTTCAGTCCGAGGCTGAGTGGAACGCAGGCTTGTAGCCTTCTGCCCGGGCGAGAATCTCTTTTCCGCAGTGGAAACAATTCCTAGAAAACAAAATCGAGCCAAAAGAAAGAGGCAAGGCCGGACTGCGCGGAGGAGAGCTCCCTCTCCGGGGAGCCAAGCGCCTCGCGCTCGAAGGCTGCTTGGGTTGGGTTGGGGTGGGGTGAAGTGGGGGAGGGCGGGGTGGGGTGGGAAGGGGCATGGCGCCCAGGCATCCCTCGGGTGGGGGTGGGGGGAGAGGCGCATTCCTCGGCACCCGCCGCGGTCGCATCTGCTCCGCGAAGCGGGAGGGGGCCCCCGCGCTCCCCACTTCCCCCAGAAATGACCCCTAGAGGAGTCTCGGCAGATCTTAGGGTCTACCCTCAGCCGGGCGCTGGACTGCGGGGACAGCTGTCTCGGAAGTGGAGGTGGGGAGCCCCATGCTGGACCTTCACTCTGTGCGCTTGTCTGGCCGAGTGCCCACGCCAGGGCAGAGCTGGCTGCCTGCAGCTGGGCTGGGTGGAGGGGTGTGTGGACGCCCGGCCTTGGCTCACTTGGGTGTGACCCAGTCTCTTCTTTCCAGAGTTAGCAGCCTCTGGGGGGGGGGGGAAGGGGGCTCTCCCAGCTCCCCACCCCACCTCGCCTTGCAAACGGGTAGGTTGAGGGGACTTCCTTCCGGCATCCCACCCCCCCACCCTTGCTGAAACTTCCAAGACTGGATCCCTAGGAGACTCTGGAGCAGGTTTCCTCCGAGGGTGGAGGAAATCCGAACTCTGTCTCTTTCCTCTGCGCCATCTGAGGAAGCAGCGAACCCCTGGGCAAGCACGGTTTTAGGGGGCATTCCTAGTGATTTGCAGTGTGCCCAGCGATGCTCCCAGGGGGAGGGAAGGAGCTCTGTGGTTGGACGAGGGTGGGAATGTTTGTCTACACTTTCGTCCTCCGCTCGGAGCTGGACCTTGTGGCTGCACCCTGGCCGCGCTCTCGACTCTTGGAGAGGAGGGGCCTTGGGCACTGTGGGACTCTTGGCTCGACGCCGAGGTCCGGGAGGCGGACTACTTGGTTCTCGAACTTTTCCTCCGAGGCAAGGGCTTGCTCCTCATCCCCCAAATTCCTCGCCTAGTCGGGCCTGGTGCCCACCTGGAGGCGAAAGGCGCGGTAGGAGCCGGCTCCCTCCTCAGCGCCCAGCACCCTGATGCGCCGGGCCCCGGAACTCGGCTCGGGTGCATCCAGGGACAGCCCAGGGCGCGGATTTGTGAATGAACCGTTGAGTTCTTAGCAGCTCACAGATCAGAGGGCAACGATCGCCCCACCGACGTGGTCCAATGAGCCGCTGCAATAAGCGCTTAGCGACAAAGCAGGGGGCACGGCCAGCACTCGGTGGTTCCGCGCTGAGCGGGGCCCGACGGGGGCGGGGACCGCGCAACGGCAGCGACTTCAAAGCCGGTTGTCGGGATCAGGGAAAGGGTGGGCTCTCCCCGGGCTGCGCATTTTGCAATGGCACTTCCCCCACCCCCACCGCGCCGAAATGCCCGAAGGCGTCCCTAACCCGGGTGACAGTGACTCTGAGCGCCTCTCGCTCGTCCTCGGCGTCTCCCCGGGGACCCTGGGGCGACACATCCTGAGACCTAATCCGGTTACTTCCGGGCACGGCTCGCCACGGCCTCCCTGGCTGGCTGGACTTGCTTCCCTAAGTAGCTGTGCCGTTCGAAGCTTTTCCGCCGCGAGCTGAAGTCTTTGGCTGCCTCCCGGACCTTCTCCGTGATGGGGGGTGGGGGAAAGAAGCGGACATCCACGCGTGCCGAGGGCGGGGCAGGCACAACCCCACCCACTCCCGCAGCAGATGTGCGAGCCCCCTCTTCAGGGGGAAGTCGATCCGCAGACTTTGAGCGGCGCCAGTCCGCGCGCTCCCGGCCCCGCACTCCCTTCCGGGCTAGGCGGGTCCCCATCGCTCCCCGAAGAGCGCACCTGGAGGAAAGGTCCTTGCCTCCTCAGCACCCTCCCACTCGCGTTTTACACGTGTGCGCCGTTTTCCGGGAGGACTTCGGGGAAGGGGGAGGGGCAGAGTGGGGGTGCTGTGGGGGTAGGGATGGAGCGAAAGGTCAGAGGTGAGGAAGGATTACGGCTCGGCTCGGCGACCCCCTCATCCTTCGTGGCCTAGGGAGGGAGGCACTTCTAGCAAGAGGCCCGGATGCCTGTTACAAAACCGAATTTGGGGGGTAGGGCGTGCGCTCAGTGAAGACACAGAGAAAAGTCTAAATGACGAAACGGTCTGAATGGGAAGGGGGAGCAGATAATGGTTGGATCCGAGGGACAAGAGGGATGATAAATCCAGGCGTCCGATAATAAATCCTCCCGGGGACCGAACTGCTCCCACCCTCTTTCCTAACCGCAGGAGGGGCTCTGAGGTTGAGACGAAAACATGAATCTGAGGTTTCCTTCTCCACTTAAGCCTCCACCTCACCCCCACTTCTCTTGCCCCCTCACCTTCCTACTTCCACCAACGGGGGAAGGAGGGAGCTCCGGCCTTCACCTTGACTAGCAAGCCTGCTGATGCCTATCCACATTTCTCTCCAACTGGGAAGAAAGGCTCCTGGACTCCTCCACCGGGAAATCTAATGGGCATCTGGAATTTCACATGCCCACATCTGAACGATTGAGTTCCATGCCTGTGGTCCCTCAGCCTGTCCCTTCCCAGTTTTTCCCATTCCCCCAGCTCCTCTGGTCAAACCCCTAGGGGACATCCCTGATTTCTCCTTTTCTCTGTCCCTCAGCAAGGCCCATAGGCTCTGCCTTCAGCATATATTCCCCAACTGCCCACTTCTCCCCAATCTAGGATCACCCTGGCCTTTCTCCTCACACCTGTGGGGCTGGGGCTGCGGTATCCCCCTACCCAGTTCCTCACTTCACTCATCCCCTAAGCCTTCAATCAGACAGTTCTATCCTTGGTCAAAACCAATGGTTTCCCGCACACTGAGAATTAGAAACCCATCTTGACAATGTCCCTCAGAGCCCCATGAAATGAGCCCTGAGGTGATAACTCTAGTTTTGCCAGTTCTCAAACCTCCAACCTGTTCCCACCTCAGGGAGTTCTCTTGCCTTGTCCCATCTCTTCCCTTTGGCGCACATTTCCTTTGGATCTGTGGACACAGACACGCCCTAGACAGAGGCCACGCCATCTAAAACAGAGGCTCCCCAATCCGGGTGTGCTCTTCATAGTACCTGTGACTACTTTAAATTATAAATGTGTTGGTGTGTTTATTGTTTGACTTTCTTCTAAAATGTGCGCTTCAGGCGGACAGGGCTTGGTCTCCTTCATGGCTTTGGCCCCAGTCCTCAAAACAGCGCTCTCAAACTTTTTGCTCTTGGGACTGCTTTATACTCTTTGGAATTCTTGAGCACTCCAAAGAGCTTTTGTTTATTTGGAATATATCTACTGATTCTTATTGTATTAGAAATAGAAATAGAAGTGTTTAAAATATATTGATTGATTCATTTACAATGACAATAAAACCCACTTCATGTTTACTTATTTTAATGGACATTTATTATATTCCCCAAAACAAAACAAAACAAAAAATTAGTCTGGAGAGTGGTATACAATTTCGTGTACCTTTTAATGTCTGGCTTAATAGAAGATAGATGGATTCTCACTTCTGCTTGTGCAATTCCTTATTTTGATTCAAGTATATTAAAAAAATTCAGCCTTTCACAGATATGTAGTTGGAAAAGAGAAGTATGTTATTAGCCTTGACAGATAATTGTCGACATTCTTCCTTGATGTTACACTGAAATTCAACAAGCAGTGGTTTCTTAAAGGTTGCAATATGGAATCTGAAACCATATCTATGAACATTTTATACTCTTGATCTATCTTGCACTTTGAATGGCTTCTTTACCCACATATTTTGTAACTTCATGCATTGGTCATTTGAAAAATATTGGTTCACTGGGTTATGCAGTTCTTCCAGGTGTCAACACAGTTTAAAAAATAATATTACAAAATCACATTTGTTAATATCACCACTGATCTCATCAGAAAGCTCATTAAATGTTGAGAAGTTGTCTGGCTCATGGCATTGGGTACAAGTTTTCAGAAATTTTGTCAGACATGGTGGCTAACACCTATCATCCCAACACTTTGGGAAGCCAAGGCAGGAGGATTGCTTGAGCCCAAGAGTTCGAGACAGTCTGGGCAACAAAGCAAGACTCTATCTCTACCAAAAAATCTTTAAAATTAGCTGGGCATGATGGCATGAACCTGTAGTTCCAGTTACTGGGGAGGCTGAGGTGGAAGGATCACCGGAGCCCAGGAGGTTGAGACTGCAGTGAGCCATGATTGTGCCACTGCACCCCAGCCTGTATGACGGAGTGAGACTCTGACAAAAAATTAAAATTTTACCTGAAAACTCAAATTTTTATCCCTGGCCACAAGTGCTACTTTCTTTTCTCAACATGGCAGACTGACTTCATTTATTTTTGAGAAAATATCTGCCAAATACCCAAGTCTGAATAACTGTGGTTTGTCTGTCAGAGTCTGTTTCATGTAAAATGACGAAAAAGATGCTTCATTCAGTTCACAACTCAATCCCTTTTTCCTTGACAGCCATCGTACTCTGTGTGCCAGCTTTCCATTTCATCACCCAGAATATTAAAAAGACATGTGAGGTGAGGTTTAGTCAAACTAATACTTTTTACTTTTTACTGACATAAGAGGTGAGGTTTAGTCAAACTAATACTTTTTACTGTTTCTTCAATAACATTCTTAAGTGAAGCTGGCATTACAACAAAATTGTGAGCCAGGCGTGGTGGTGGCTCATGCCTATAATCCCAGAACTTTGGGATGTTGTGGTGGGTGGATGGCTTGAGCACAGGAGTTCAAGACTAGCCTGGGCCACATAGTGAAACTTAATCTCTCTCTCTCTCTCTCTCTCTCTCTCTCTCTCTCTCTCCAGACACACACACACACACACACACACACACACACACACACACACACACACAGTCGTATATGTATGTATGTATATTTATATTAGCCAGATGTGGTGGTGGACACCTGCAGTCCCAACTACTCAGGAGGCTGAGGTGGAAGGATCACTTGAACCCAGGAGCCTGAGACTTCAGTGAGCCACAATTGTGCCACTACACTCCAGTCTAGGCTATAGAGTGAGACCCTGACTCAAAAACAAAACAAAACTGTGTGCGTGGTTGTGAAAAAGGCAGTGTCCACCACTGCATGTGGGGCCCATTGCCTTTATCTGGGCTCACTTACAATCACTGTTATTTTTGTAAATCAGTGCCAGTGTCTACATAGTGACGACGTTACATAATGACTCTTTGTAACTGTCAGAGTTTGTAGGTGGTCCCTCTGAAATGATCTTAGGGATCCAGGAATCTGTATTTTGAGAACCACCGCACTAAACAAGAATATCGTGAATGAATGAATGACTTTTACTACCATCATATATATGGTGGGTGCTAGAGGTTCACAGTCCCTCGTCCAATGGCATCTTGGCACCAGATGCCTTTCAGAATTCCTTGGATTTTGGAAAGGCTGAGTACCGTACACATTGTGTCTCACCTTGCCCAGTGGGGTGTGAGTAGCACCCAGCAATCAAACACATTACTATCTTTAAGTGAAAGCAGGGAAAGTCACACCAGCAGGATAACAACCATGGGAGCCTTGTGTTTGTTCATATCAGGTGTTGTCCTCCAATGAGATAGGAAGATAACTTTTCATTTTGAAATTGTTTGGGTTTTGGAATTGTAGACAAGGGGTTGTGGCCTGCTTCACCATCTTCACCCTATGAGGGTACCTCTGGGGAACTAGATGGCCAATAGCTGCCAAGGTGTCCTGGAGAGTGAAGGAGCTGAGAATTCACTGCTTGGGGCCTCCTGGACTCTGACTCTGTCATCATCCTCCCCGCTGCAATGACATGGTCCTCCTGACTCACATCTCTGGTCCTGGTTTTGCCTTGGTATCAAGTTTGAGAAGTGGCATTCAAGGTCTTCCCTCCCAGGTCCTGGGTGTCCTTCCCATCTTCTCTGACCATATGTTCTGCACACACGCTGAAACTGTAGCCGTTCAGGATTCTTTTGGATTCCAGAACTCACCAGGCACTTTCCAGTTATCAGACCCCACCCCCCACCCCAGTATCCCTTAAGAGAATCCAAGTTCTACCAGGGTTTCTACTGCACTGAAAATTGTAAAATCTAAAATTGAAAAGCAAATTTTGTTTCTTGTCAATTTTGAGACATGGAGGGTGGGTGAATACTGATTGGAAAACAGTCATTCATTTCAAAGTATTGAGATGTGTAAGTTTTTTTAAAGAATACAGCTAGGGAAAATACTAAATAACAAAAATTGTGTGGGTTTGAGCTAAAATTTGATTTCATTTGTTATTGACATAAGGTTAATTTTTTAAAAAAATTATGACAAAATGAATATAACAAGTAATTTACCATCTTAACCATTTTAAG
Organism: Tarsius wallacei; assembly: GCA_963574415.1. Lineage (NCBI taxonomy): Eukaryota > Metazoa > Chordata > Mammalia > Primates > Tarsiidae > Tarsius > Tarsius wallacei. Next base: position 25,400 of record CAUYQG010215880.1, on the reverse strand, counting down.
TGTGCAGTGTGGTGACATTAAGTACATTCACAATGTTGTCATTATCACATCCATCCCCAAAAAGTTTTCGTCTTTAAAACTGAAACTCTGTCCCCAGTAAACTCTAACTCCCCATTCCCTCCTCCACCGCCCCCAGGCCCTGGCAACATCTTCTGTCTTCTATGAATTTGACTATTCTAGGTCCCTCCTGTGGTTGGAATCATGCAGTGTTTGTCCTGTTGTGACTGGCTTATTTCATTAGCATAATGTCTTCAAGACTCATTCGTGTTGTAGCATATGTCAGAACTCCCTTCCTTTTTAAGGCTGAATAATATTTCATTTTATATATATCATACTTTGCTTACCTATTCATTTGTGTATGAATACTTGGATTGCTTCTATTTCTTGACTTTTGTGAATAATATTGCTATGAACACAAGTGTGCAAATATCTATCGAAGACCCTGCTTTTTAATTATTTTGGGCATATATCCAGAAATGGAATTGCTGGATCATATAGGATCTTTATTTTTAATTTCTTGGAGAATCTCCATATTGGTTTTCATGGCGACTGTATCATTTTACATTCCCACCAGCAATGTATGATGGGTCTAATTTCTCCATATCCCAGCTAACACTTGTTATTTTCTGGTTGTTGTTATTGTTTTTGATAGTAGCTGTCCTAATGGGAGTTAGATGATATTGGCTTCTAGACATTTGAAAATGGTGCTTTTCCTATCCTGAAATACTGTCCTCCCCACACCTGCCTAAGGAACTGTCAACCCTGTGATCCAGTGTTCTGCCTTCTCCTTCTTCACTCCAGCTGGGTTCACTGCCTTCATCTGTGCTTCCGAAGCTCCTTATCCAGTCTGTCCTCAGCGCTGTCCCGCCTGGTGGGAGGGAGATTTATAAACCCAGTCTTGGTCGGGTACAGTGGCTTATGCTGGTAATCCCAGCACTTTGGGAGGTCAGGGCTGGAGGATCGCTTGAGTATGGGAGTTTGAGACCAGCCTAGGCAAAATAGCAAGACTTCATCTCTATTAAAAAAAAAAAAAAATTAACCAGGCATGGTGGCACATGCCTGTACTCCCACCTACTCTGTAGGCTGAGGTGAAAGGATCACCTGAGCCCTGGAGGTCCAGGATGCGGAGCCTTGATCCCTGCTACTGCACTCCAGCCTGAGTGACAGTGTGAGACCATGACTCAACAACAACAACAACAAACGACACCTCCTCCAGAAAAAAACCCACCTTGCCACACTGCAGGGTGAGTGCCAGGGTGCCAGGGCAGAGCTATGCAGCTATGTACTCAACACCTCATGTCCAGCTCTTCCTGTGGGAATGGGGTGGTGGGCAGGAGAGGTGGGTATCAGTAAGGAAGGTGATACTTGAGAGGATCTAGAACTGCACAGCCCCCAGCCACAGGTGAACTGAGTGCTTGCGATGTGGCCAGTGTGACTGAAGATTGGAATTCTTACTTTTAATTAAGGTAAATGTGAATTTAAAAACTGATTTTAAACTCAGCTCCTGGGAAGCCCCCAAGAACATTTGGAACAACTTGGGCATGTGAATCCACTTTTTACCTGCAGACTTGAGAAACCCTAAATGCCTGTCATGTATTTCCAATGGAAATGTAGTGCCCGAGTAGAGACACACTATAGGCGTCAAATGTGCACTGGAATTAGAAAACAGTACCAAAAAGAAATGTAAAATACTAGTTCCCCCCCACCATACTTGACTGGGTTCAGGTGATTCTTCCGCCTTGGCCTTCCAAGTAGCTGGAACTACAGGCGTGTGTCACCAAGCCCAGCTAATTTTTTTTTTAATTGTAAAGATGAAGTCTTGCCAAGTTGCCAGGCTGATCCCGAATCCCTGGGCTAAGGCAAACCCAGCTCAGGACCCCTGCAATCTTGTGGTTTCATATTGATTAATAATACCATGCTAATTTTATATTGACTACTTGCTGAAATAATATTTTGGATATATCAGGTTTACTAAAAAATTATTAAAATTAATTTTACCTTTTTTTTTTTGGTGTTTATGCAGCTGCTAGAAAACCTAAGGTTACATTGTAGCTCACCTTTTTTTTCTTTTTGAGTTGGAGTCTCACTCTGTCACCCTGACTGGAGTGCAGTGGCCGCTCCCGGCCACCGCAGCCTCAACCTGCTGGGCTCCGGCGATCCTTCCGCCTCAGCCTTCCAGTAGCTGGAACTACAGGCGCGCGCTACCACACCTGGCTAATTTTTTGATTTATTGTAGAGATGGGGGTCTCACCAAGTTGCCCAGGCGGGTCTCGAACCCGCGGGCTCAGGCAATCCACTCACCTCAGCCTCCCAAGGCACGGGATTACACGCTGAGTCACTGAGCCCGGCTGTAGCTCGCCTTTGACTTCTGTTGGGCTGTTGCTGGTCTATGATGGAACTGAGTTCATCAGGGGAAGGGAATGAGGGGAAGATAAATATCAGAAGCAAAGGTAACAGTATGTGCAGGACAGTGGAGGTCTTGGGTGGGAGAAGGGCACCCAGGTAACTGTCAGCAGTTAGCTTGGGGTTAGAGTGTTTGCTTTGTGAGGTGGAGTGTAGGACAGACAGCTTCAGGGAGTGCCTGAGCTTCCTGTGGCTGCTGTAACAAAGTACCAATGTTTTGTGGCTTAAAACAACAGGGAGCCAGGTGTGGTGGCTCACGCTTGTAATCCTAGCACTTTGGGAGGCAGAAGTGAGAGAATTGCCTTAGCCCAGGGGTTCGGGATCAGCCTGGCAACTTGGCAAGACTTCGTCTTTGCAATTAAAAAAAAAAAATTAGCTGAGCGTGGTGACACATGCCTGTAGTTCCAGCTACTTGGAAGGCCAAGGCAGAAGAATCACCTGAGCCCAGCAGGTCAAGGCTGTGGTGGCTGTGAGCGTGCCACTGCACTCCAGCCTGGGTGACAGAGTGAGACTCCAAAGTCAAAAACAAAAAACAACACCCTTCCCCCCAAAAAACAAAAACAGGGATTTATTCTTTCATAGTCTGGAGGCCAGAAGTTCAAGAACAAGGTGGTGGTGCATGCCTGTAGTCCTAGCTACTCAGAAAGCTGAGGCAGGGGGATCACCTGAGCCCAGGAGGTTGAGGCTGGGATAGGATTCTTCTTGCCCCTTCCAGCTTCTGGTGGCAAGTTGGGCATTTCTGGCTTGCAGCCGCATCAGTCCAATCTCTGCCTCTGTCATCACTTGATGGTCTTGCTTATATGTCTCTGTCTCCTTATGAGGTCACCGGTCCTACTGAAGTGTGCCCACTCTAATACCCCCACATGATCTGATCACATCTGTGAAGACCCTATTTCCACAGAAGGTCACCTTCATGGGTACTGGGGCTTAGGACTTCAACTTATCTCTTTGGGAGACACAGTCTGATCCTTAACAGGGAGGTAAGCAGTGTCTTGATTCCAGCAGTCTTGGACGGCCTGCCAAGGACCTGGCTTTTATGGCACGTTCCTATTCTTCAGTCTCTTCCTTGTGAACCGAGGGAGATCACAGCAGGGCTGTTAGGGAAGTTAAATGAGCTGTACACAGTAGGCTTATAGACAGTGCCTGGCATACAGTAAGTGCTAGACAGAGATTCATTATTTGTGTTGATATCTCTCCTAAAGGCAGAGGAAAGCCACAGACAGTTTTCCAGTGGCAGAGAGGGAAGATCAGATTTAGAATGACACTGTCCAATACCATAGCCACTAGCTTCATGGGGTTGTTTACACTCTAACTTATTAAACATAATAAAACGACAAAGTCGGTCCCTCATTCTCACAAGCCACATTTCAAGGACTCAATAGACACATGTGACTGGGGCCAATGGCCCTGGACAGCGCAGATGGAGAATATTCCATCATGGCAGAAAGAAGAGCTTGTGGGAGACTGAGCAGGAAAGGAAGGGACACGTGTAGAGACATAGGACCCAAGGGAGGAGGTCTCGGATGACAGAGTGGATGGGACACAGGAGGGGACATGTGGGGCAGGAGAGAACACAGTGGTGAGGCTTGGGCAGCCCAGCAGTGGGACAGGAGCCCCTGGAGGGTGGAGAGAGGTGTTCTGGCTAAGCAGCAGGCGCTGAGACAGGCATCCTCAGGGAGACTCGTGACAGTACACGTGGTGGTGATGGCGATGGTCATTCCTAACATTTATCCATGTTGGAGCAGGCATCACAGGCCAGACAAGGTCCCGAGACCTCTACAGACAGTATTCATTGATCATTTATCCCTTGCCACACCCTGAGATATGTATTGTTTTGAAGTCTGTGTTTCAGCAAATGGGGCTGAGAAATGGTGACATGACTTGTGAAGATCACGGGTCAAGGAAGTGGTAGGACCCAGAGTTGAACCCAGGTTATGGTGCTGAACTCAAATGGAATACATGACCCTACTTTTGAGAGGGACGTTTTCACATTCTGTAGGGACCTTCTTATGGTCACAGTTATGAGGAATGTGCCACTGGCATTTAGTGGGAGAGATGTGCAGTGAGGCATGCATCCAGTACATCTTGTCCCACTGGACACTGGACAAAAGAGGGTGGCTGTGATACTCTGAGCCGGAAGTCTGATCCCGTGTGTCACATAATCACCAAGCATTGTTCACATGGTTTTGCTATAGCTTGTCTTTCCCAAGAATGTAAGAACAGGGGAGTTCTGGAATTATTGTGTGTTTTTTCTTACAACGTCTCTAAGGGCTATTTATCACTTTAGATAACCCCATCTTCACCAATGGGCTACTCAAGGGGTAGGGGTGGGGCAGTAAAGCCCCCGAATCCATCTGCGTTTTTGGTTGTCTTTTTCTCCGGTGGTTATATTATCTGGCGTAAACCTGCTGGAGATTTTACATATGGAAGCGTGTGTTACTTATTAAAAGTTTATTTCTATTCATTATTTTATTAGAAACCACTTTTATTTGTCCTTGTATTACAGTTAATGCCGTATATTGATTTTTAAAAAGAATCCCATGCATAGGTGGCCGCATTATTTCTGAGGCTCCGGTCAGGGGAGCGAGGGGTATCTTCCCCTGTTGCAGACGTGTCCTGCACAGGAAGGAGCAATGCGACCTCCCAGAACTGGACCTTCTCCTGGAGCCTGCCCTGTGCTTTCCCAGGTGCAGCAGGAGGTGGAGGCATGAGGGGAAGAGCCCCTGATGAGCTGGATGGGAAGAGGAGCCCAGGAAGGAGCTGAAAGGAATGTGGAGGGAGAGAGAGGGCTGTCTTCCAGTCAGAGAAGCAGTGGGAGTCCTGGGTGTTAATGGGGTAGGTAGGGATGGAAACAAGACAGAGATGTCAAGGGGAAGGCAGCTTCTTTCCTCCTAGAGAGCCCCATGGAGGAAGGAAGGAAGAGAAAGAAAGAGGGCTGAGGGCACAAAGTCAAGGGGGGTGCTTTTTTTCTGGAGTCAGAGCCTCACTCTGTCGCCCAGGCTAGGGTGGTAACAAGCTCACGGCTCGTAGGAAGAGATCATGTTGAAATACACAGACTTTCCCCGAATCAAGCTCCTTCCAAAAATACTAAGATTTAAAAAAAAAACTAGACAAGGTTGCTTCTAAATTTCTTATGAAAAATAAACTTCCGCCGGGCTCAGTGGCTCAGCCTGTAATCCCGCACCTTTGGGAGGCTGAGGTGAGTGGATTGCCTGAGCCCGCGGGTTCGAGACCTGCCTGGGCAGGTAAGACCTCATCTCTACAACAAATCAAAAAAAAAATTAGCCGGGCGTGGTAGCGCGTGCCTGTAATTCCAGCTACTTGGAAGGCTGAGACAGAAGGATCGCCGGAGCCCAGCAGGTCGAGGCTGCGGTGGCCGGGAGCGGCCACTGCACTCCAGTCTGGGCGACAGAGTGAGACTCCAACTCAAAAAAAAAAAAAGAAAAAAGAAAAATAAACTTCCAAGAATTGCCAGAAATCTCCTGCAAATGAAGAACACTAAGGGAGGAGTAGTCCTCCCAGATACTAAAACATATTATAAAGCTACTCTAACTTTGAATAGACTCAAACGTAATGGAATAAAATATTGGGGCTAAAATTTCACAGAGTTATATACAAGATTTTGGTTTATGGTAGAAGTGGCCGTTTGAATCACGAGGGAAAAGAAGGATTACTTAATAAATAGTGGTGGGCTAACTTTGGTAGCTATCTGAAATAAAAGTTGGATCTTCTTACCTTATTCCTTGCAAATAAATTCCAGTGGATCAATTTTTTTAAAGTCAGGGTCTCACTCTGACTCCCAGGCTAGAGTGCAATGGTAGGATCATGGCTCATCGCAGCCTCTGACTCCTGGGCTCAGGCAATCCTTCCACCTCAGCTTCCTGAATAGCTGGGACTACAGGCATGCACCACCACACCCAGCTGATTTTTTGACTTTTTGTAGAGATGTGGTCTCGCTATGTTGCCCAGGCTGGTCTCAAACTCCTGGGCTCAAGCAATCCTCTCACCTCGGCCTTTCATATTGGGATTACAGGTGTGAGCCGCCACGCTCAGCCCAGGTGCTTCTTTTTTGACAGTGTTTTTGAATTTTTGAAACAGTCAAGTCATTTGGAGTCTAATCTGCTGCATAACTTGAGGGGTTTAGTTGGGTGATTTGCCATTTGTGTAAAAAATAAAACAAAATGAAATAAGGGCCAGCTATATAGAAAAAGATGCCAAGGAGTGTGTTCTGCACATGAATGTGCCCCTGAAACACTCATTGCATACACATGCTGTGGCAGTTATTTAAAATCATTGCACTATTTAGGTCTCACACCAGTTGTGTAAGTCTACAAAGAATGCGTGTACCTCTATACAGGCTGTGTATATATATAGTATGGAATTTACATGCATAGTGTCACTCATTGTACCATGAATAACACTCCTAAAGTATATTTATTTATAGAAGAACAATAGCTTATTGCTTGGCCGAGGCACTTATAGTGGCTTATCTGGAGCATCACATTTTCCTGCTACAAAACTGAAGAAAGATTCATAGACTTAAAACACATATTTAGGTTGGGTGCAGTGGCTCACATCTATAATCCCAGCACTTTTGGAGGCTGAGGAGGGAGGCTGCCCAGGAGTTTGAGATCAGCCTGGGCAACATTGCAAGACTTCGTCTCTACAAAAAATTTTAAAAAATTAGCCAGTCATGACGGTGTGTGCCTGTAGTCCCAACTACTTGGGAGGCTGAGACCAAAGATGGCCTGAGCCCCAAGAGGTTGAGGCTGTGGTGCGATCATGCCAGTGGACTACTCCAGCATGGGTGGCAGAGTGAGACCTCAACCAAAAAAAAAAAAAGCACCTTTCCTCCACTCCTAAAGTATTTTTTTTATTACATAACTTAAGCCTTAAGCCTTCTTTCTCACCTCCCAAACTTCTCTCCCAACTAAAAAAAAAAAATAAGCTTTTCATTTTGGAATAATTTTAGATTTCTGGAAAAGTTGTGAAGAGACTACAGAGTGCTCCCGGACACCTGTCCCTAGTTTTCCCTATAGTTGCCACCTGTTATGGTATCCTAGGTGTCACAGCAAATGGGCCAATGCATGTCTTAAGGACTCCCAATGTGCAACACGAATGAGTCTCAAAAACACGATTAGCAGAAAGAAGCAGGCACAGAATGGTGGAGAGTGCATAATTCCATGTATATAAAGGCTAACAACAGACAGAACTAAACCGTGATGTCAGAAGTCATCACAGCGGTTATCTTTTGAAGTTTCACTAGATATACAGGTGGCTTACTTTGTGAAAATTCACCAAGCTGCACACTTAGATTGTACACTTTTCTGAGGGATGTCCCACTTCCATAAAAAGTAAGTCTATTTATCAAAATTAAAAGGAGGAAAGCAAGTTTCTGGGTTGTTCTGAGGTGCAGCCAGGTCTGGGAGCCACTGGTCAAGATAACCTTATTCAGCCCCCAGGATCCTCAGAGGGCCACACAGGGCTGTCTCCCATCAGGAGACCAGATGGGAATGTAACTTAATTCAAATGGTCTCTTCCTGAGTTCTGTGACTCGTCCATTAATACAGCTGGTATCAGATCACCAGGTTGTTAAGGATCTCCTGAACAGATGTCAGAAAAATTGGGTCACTTATGTGTTTGTAGACACTTGGCTCTGGCACAGGTTTAGCCCTAATTCCTGGTGAAATTTTAGTTCCCTTTCTTACTCCCTTCTTTCTTTCTCTCTCTTTCTTTCTTCCCCTCTTCTTCCCTCCCTCCCTTCTTTCTTCCCTCCCTCCCTTCCTTCCTTCCTCTCTTCTTTTCTTCTGCTCTTTCTCCTTCTCCTTCCTCACTTTCTTCTTCCTTTTTTTCTCTCCTTCCTCCCTCCATCCCTCCCTTCTTTCCATAGCTCATATACATTCAACACCTCTCTAACCCTTTTAGCCAGTACCAGGAGGGCACTGAGTGCTGCAGGTAGGGGATGGGAACTTGCCTTTGGGGGTACTCCCTGGAGAATGCCATGGACAGAGGCACTATGACTTGTGGGTCAAGATCCCTGTATGGCCAACATGGGCATGGGAATATCCAGAGGCCACAGGGTTGGCATTAGGGTCCCCTTCTCACCATGGGCTCCTCTTCCTTTCTGCTCTCCACCTGGTCTCTGCTGGTCTCACTCCCTCCATGAGATTGCTGCTTCTCAGAAGACCCAGCTGGAAAGACTCAACAAAGGACAATCCTCGCCTAGTTCATGTCCTCCTAAACACGTTTCCACGTGGTGGGAGTTTCTTTGATTCATATGTTTACTCCATGTAAGATGCTCCTGGACCCCTAACTGTTATCTACGTAGGATGACCACAAATATTAGAACCTTAAAGATTATCTAATTCAGTAGTTCTCCAACTGGCTGCCATCTGGCGGCTACATGCTGGGATTACAAGGGAGCAGGGTGGGGGATGAGAGAGGGGGCAGGAAGGCTTTAAAACGCCTCTGGGATGCCTGGGTCCCACACACAGAACTTCCTATTTAAGTGAGAGAACCACTGACCTCATTAATCTCTCAGGATCCCGGCACAAAGAAGTGATGTGATTCGTTAGAAATAACATAGCTGGTGATCGACGTGGAATAATAATAATGGTCACTTGTTCCAGCTATTTTACAGATAAGCATTTTACCCTCATCCCTTATCCTCTTCTAGTCAGCTCCTGATACTCACATTATGAAGCAGGATTTCGATCCTCCAGTTTGCAGATTGCAAAACCATGGGCAAGAGGTGAGTAAGGAAAGCTGGAACTCGACCCCAGGCCTGCCTCCAATGTGGAATCCTTCTCACCACCTCCATAGCCTTCCAGTGCAGGGAGGGCACCCCAGTTATGTCCCACAAAAGCAGAGGGAATATTTCATAGCTCTTCTGTACCCCCTTCCCTCACCTACCACCAAATACCACATTACTAGGTCTGTGAATTATGCATCATACGTGCTTACTGTACGTTTAAGCACATTTTCGACCAAAGAGCAGAACTCTGGGCTTCAAAAAATGGTGGCTTATTGCAACAAATGTATGAAAAAATGCTTAACATCACTAATCATTAGAGAAATGCAAATTAAAACCACAATGAGATACCACATCACACCAATCAATGGCCATGATTAGAAAGTCAAAGAACAACAGCTGCTGGTGCAGTTACAAAGGGAATACTCATTCACTGTTGGTGGGATTGTAAACTAGTTCAACTGCAATGGAGAACAGTATGAAGATTTCTCAAAGAACTAAAAACTGAATTTACCATTTGACCCAGCAATCCTACTACTAGGGATCTACCCAAAGGAGAAGAAATCAATATATTGAAAAAATACCTGTACTCATATGTTCATTGCAGCTCTATTCACAATAGCAAAATCATGGAGCCAACCTAAGTGCCCACCGACAGTTGACTGGATAAAGAAAGTATGTTATATATACATCATGGAATACTACGCCATCATAAAAAGAATGACATCATGTCCTTTGCAGCAACATGGATGGAGCTGGAGATCATCATCGTAAGTGAACTGATTCAGAACCAGAAAACCAAACACCACATATGTGGGAGCTAAATGGTCACACAAATGGAGATAATAGACACTGGAGACACCAGTAAGGAGGAGGTAAGGAGAGGGGTTAGAGTTCAGAAATTACCCATGGGGGTACAATGTTACTATCTGGAGAATGGGCCACCCGAGACCCAATCCTCACCACTACACAATCTGTCTGTGTAATGGACATGCATGTGTACCTCCTGAATCTAAAATAAAGTAAAATAAACATGATAAAATAAAATAAAAGTGAAAAAAACAAAGTAAATGGCTGCTTATACTAAGAAGAGAGGCTCCCATTTCCCTCCGTCCTCACTTCTGCCTTCCTCTCCCACCCCAACACTTTCAAAGCAGAAAACTCCATTGCCTACCAGGGAGACACCCTGCTGGCTGGGGGCCCAGGACAGTGACTCTCCTTCAGGGCCACCTCTTGGATGGTTGAGCCAGGCTGGGTGAGATGAAGATGATAAAGTCACTGCTGTGTGGCCTGAACACTGGATCCCTTTTCTCCATGTCCTGGGGGGAAATGATGTTTTGGGTCTTGTGCAGGTCTGGACAGAGAAGAGAACTGTCATCCATGGCTAGTAGCAGTCCTCCAGTTTTCCAGGTCAATTGAGACTAGATCGATTCTTTCCTTTCAATAAAGGCAATTTGTGGATTGTGTATGAGGTACGTGGCTCCTCCAGTAAATAATTTAACACATTGAAGAAATAATATATACATACACTTCATATTTGGGGACATGCAGGTGGCAGGAGCAGGGGTTCTCAGGACTTTTGGGTGGAGGTGTTCACCCCAGAAGGAAGCCACATCCGAGACAGCACAATTCATATCGTATAGGTTTCCTGACTGATGTCGAGGCCTCCTGCTAAGTCCCGCAGAAGGGGAGGAAATCCATAGCCTATACAAACTAACATGAGCGCACGTGGCTGGGCCCACACCTGCTGGGGCTCACACACGTGCAAGGTCATCTACATTCCCTTGGTTCTCTGGCATTTCTCTAAGGGCACTTTTCTTCACTGACTGGTGTTCCCAGTGGCCCGATCCCATACCTCCTCACCTGATCCCACAGCCAAACTGCAGACAGTGCAAGTGCCTGGAGATGGGTTTGTAGGCAGGTAACAGTGTTGGTGTCCAGGTGTAAAACCAAGGCTGCTGCCCACAGGGACTCTGGAATGCTCCCCAAAAGAGCAGAAAAGTTCAGATTGCCCACTAACACATTCATGTAAAAATATTTTGTTTGCCCACTTCTGAATTTTCATAAAGGCACCAAGGTTGGCCACTGCTCTGGGAAGGTCCCTGGGCCTGGACTCCTGTGTTCATAGGTTCCACATTTCACCCTCATAACTTGCTCTAGGGCCTCCTTGCCACCTCTCCTTGAGAACTGGTCATCTATTTTTGGTTCTTTATAAGTCTAGTCATTTTGGATTATATCTTGAACATTGTGAATGTCATATTGTGTGAACTCTGGATCCTATGACAAACCTCTGGAGAATGTGAATATTTTTTCTTTTTTCAACAGAGTTCAAACTGTACATTCCCTCTTGTCTCTGCTCATTCTCCAAAGCCTTGGCTCCACTGCTTCATATCTGCTGGTACCCGCTACTGAGGACTTGGTCTGAGACTCATGCCATGATTAAGATTCTAGTTCAGTTCTCAAACCCTTACTCTGTCAATATACATGTGCAACTTGAAGGTGGGCGGCTACTCGGAGAAGATCCCTTTCTCCAGCTTTCTCCTCTCTGGATCCTCCCACCTCCACCCAGCTCTGTGACCACTGGGGACCTTTTCCCAGGTTCCTTTGGCCAGAAATGTGAGCTTTCTCCTGGTGCTAATGCCACTGCCCTAAGAGGAGTGGATTATTCCATCTTGGCCCATCTCTCGTCAGTTAGTCTCCCCATCTGATCTCTGAAGTCCTGTTGCATTTCCAGGCTGTCAAGACTCCATTAACTTCTCCCCCCACTGCTGACAGGTGTTTAAGTCCCAGTGGTGGGTAGGGCTGCATTTCTTTCCCACAGAACGTCTGGTCAACTAACTGATGGTTGAAGGCCATCAGGCTCCGATTTGACCCAGGAGCTCAGAAGATAGAGGACACCCCAAGAAGGGTCTTGTTCAGTTTCTCGGCCAACGTATCACTCTGATTCTGTAACCCCACAGGTTGTCTTACAAGTATCAAAGGACAATTATGCAGGTGAGAATGTAAGTTAGCGTTATAAGGGGTAGAGGGGACTCAAAAAACCTGGAATCATTTTTTGGAGAGCAGGCCCCTTGTAGTAGAGGCTTCCTCCACTAGTGAGTGTTCTAGAAACCCATTGGCATCAGAGTACCAGCTAGCGTTGTTGTGAGAGGCTGCGTTCAGCTTCAGTGAATTTTGGGGGGGAGAGTCTTTCAACGTGTTTGCCCATTTCATGATGGATGATTTACGAGCATACCTGCCCACCCCTCTCAGAGTTTTCAGCAGTTTTTGACCCAAACCAGCATGGCACCCATGTCCCATCCTCCCTATTCATGCAGTCTTGACCCAGGTGACTTTTTGCTTGTTTGTTTTCCTGGGTGAAAAAGTCTTCGAAGGGGAACTTTTTGCCAATGTGGAAGAGGTGAAACAAAAAATGACAGAAGCACTAAAAGGCATCAAAATTGACGAATTCAAAAACTGTTTTGAGCATTGGAAAAAACATCTCATAGGTATATAACATCAAACAGAGAGTAATTTGAAGGTCACTGAAGTTTAAACATGCAAGAATAAATACATTATTTTTTATAAATAAATTTCATTTTTTGCCCCCCCCCCCCGCCCCATACAAGCATTGCTGTTAGCAGAAGCTCCAAGAAGAATAAATGAGTCTTAGACCCACAAGGTGGAATGCTGGGATTGAAGAGCTGCTGAGAGGCCCAGAGGGAGTTGAGGTGGGTCAGAGGCTTGCGGGGCTGCCCTTCCTGCCAGGTGAACCCAGACTTGCATTCATGGGCAGGCAGGGTCTCAGTCTTTTCTAAATGTCAGTTCAAGTGTAGACGGATCTTGTTGAGAGCTGGACCCAAAGCTGGAGAAAGGCAGGAGAGGTAAGAAACATGCACATGACTTCTGTCCAGATGTCCGGGGTCCATAGACTTTGAGGAACATCCATCTGTAGGAAGGTGGGGCCACAAAGGTACCATCGTGGTTCTCTGGCTGCTCATTGTACTCTGTCAGGGCAGCTTTGAGACATGTGGTCTTTGAGACGTGCTGCTTTGCATCACTGCTGGACCTTCCAAGATCAAGCACCATTCCCCACAGAGCCACTGCAGGTAGTGACTCTGGCAGTAGTCGTACTCCTGTTAAGTCTCCCCTTTCAAGGAGACCCCCATATCCTCAGGAGAGAAGTAGGCAGTTCTGTCCTATGAGCAATCCAAGGACAGGACTCAATGGCAACATCCCCCTTTCCATGAAGCCTTTGTGACTCCCCCTAGAGTGGTCTCTGTTAGTGTGAGCAGTCAGGGTCTTCTGTACTGCCCCTTTTCTGTGTCCTTTTCTATTGGCCCTGGTCGGTGAGCCCTTCCAGGAAAGGACCTCATCTTGTTTATAATGGCTCCCTCCGGGGAGTTCCCGAGTGCTTTTCCAAGCAGTGCCAAGCCAGTCATCTGTAGCTGGCTTGGTGCTTCTGCCTCCTGGACTCCACATGGGTGCCACAGCACAAGTGAGGACAGCTGGGAAAGGGTGTGAGGATAATGTAAACGCCACCTCTCCACCCTGGGCCTCAGGCACTTCAGCCTACCCACATGGGGCAGGTCTCCCTGTGACACCGGTTCCCACTCCTGTGGAGGAAGGTACTTGCTTGGGGGGTGTAGAGTTCCCCACAGCTGCTCAGGCCCTGGAAGTCATCTCCTCAGCTATCTCTTCTCTCCTCTGATGTCTAATGCTCAACCAGGGGTGACTGTTGCCCCCAAGCTTAGAAAATGCCTACAGGTCTTAGGAGCCATGCTGTGGCACAGTCCCTCAGCATACGGGGGTGAAGAAATCAGATGGGACAGACGTCACACACAGTCCTCAGAGAGCCAGGGAGGAGAGGCTCATCCCAAAAACACATTCCCATGTGCACGGACCTGTGACAGGTACAGGGCTACATGGTCAACAAGGCAGGATTTGGAGTCAGGCCCAGTCCCTTCCTTACCTAAGTCAAGGACGTGGCCTGTTGCACAGGAATAGACCTATGGGAGTGTGGGATGACATGGGCTAGTGCTCACAGGGCCAGGTGCTCAGCCCTGGTGGCTGCTGTTTGAACTCAGGCTACAGCTGGGGCCTGCCATCAGAGCCTGTCATTGCCTTTGAGATTGCCTGGTGCCCCCTCACCCCCATTGCTGGAGCCCCCTACTTCCCACCTGCCAGGTAGAAGGAGCGCTGACCCCTGGACTGAGTCATCCGCAGCCTCGTGTCGCCTCTTACCCACCCTTGTGTCCACTCTGCACCCCACTACTCCCTCTACTGCTTCTCCTTTTGGTGGCTTCACATGCCAACTCCCATGTGACCCCACCTTATCCCTTCAGCTGGGGGAGTGACAAGGAAGGGACGGTCAGGAGAGCGGCCAGGCCTGCAGCTTGGCCTCTCAAATCAGAAGGGAGGAGTGAGAGGCTATGTAGAGGCAGATTTCTACAAAGTCCTCCCTCCAACCAGGCTGCATCTGTGCACCCGACCCTTCTCGGCCCCAGCTAGTACTTACTCCGGGATACTTGAAGACCCAAGTTGGTCAGCAGCAAAGGAAGAGGACGGGGGGGGGGGGGTGACCGAGAGGGAGGGGAGGGTTACAGGGTGAAGGAACGAAGTGAGGGCATGAAGGATTGGTTGGAGGAGGGGAATGGGGGGGTCCCTGGAACTTTCTGGTCTGGGGAGACCCAAAACTGGAGCGCCTCCAAGGTTCCTGTTCTAACTTAAAAAAACAAAACAAAACTATTCCTGGTGGATGGTGGCTGGTGAAATATAATTAAAAGTTATTTTAAAAGGGGGGAGGAGGGGGGAGAAGGAAAAGGAGGAGGGAGAAAGGGAGTCCTTACCATCTGGATCTGGATGCTCCAGGCATGACCCTCACAGGCCCAGCCCCCTTACAGATCCTGGCCCTTTACAAACTTCAGTCCTCGGGGTCTGCGGGGATTTGCTAAAAACCCAGGGACATTTTTAGAAGACAAGTTTGAAAGCCTTTCTCTATGCTGCCCTCCTGTCACCAGCCTTCTTCTGGGCTGATCTTTGGGCACAGTGGATGTTGGTTAAAATGTGTTCTAGTCCAAGTAAGGTACTACCTCAAAGGCCTCAGAAGTTACAGCATCTCACACACATGGGGATTTACTCACAGCCCACAAATATTTTGCTATTTTCACTATTTTTCAAGTGTGATGGATAGGGCAGGAGTGCAGGGACAAGTGTGGGCCCAGGTGGGACTCTCTCACTCTAGCAGAGTAGGCATGAGTCAGGAAAGCTCCCACCTGGGAGGAGGGACCATCGCTCAGGACCCCAGGCCAGGGCTGCCAGGATTCTGGGGTGGGGCTGGGTCACAGACTAGTTGAGGGAAAGTCCTTTTCGTCATGTAAGGTGACATATTCACAGGTTGGGTTCTGGAGTTGCACTTGTCACTGGGATTCCCTCTACCTACTGAATGGGGAAAAGTGACCCAAGTCCATCATGCCTCAGTGTCCTTCAAAAGTGATAAGGATGCACTTGGGATGTGTTTATTTAATGCATGTGAAGTGTGGAATTCCCTTGTAGTTGCCTGGCGCCAGTGGTTACTCTAGCCTCCCTCATCACAGTTGCCGCCATCTCTGGTCCGTGATTCAGAACCCACCGTGTCCTTGACCCTGAGCCTCCTGCCCATCAAGTTGGACTCCCATCTGACTCCGAGGCTGGGCCTCTTCCACTCCATTAGGCCTGCAGGGAATATCCGTCCATGTCTGTGAGTGAAGGGGACAAATGGCCCCAGCCTGGAACTTGGACACAGTTTTGCCAAACTGTCTCATTTTCCAGTGGATGTCAGAAATCAAGATTTGTCCTGTGAAATTTATCTTTTTTTTAAGTGGTAGGAGGCTGGACTCAGTGGCTCAGTCTGAAATCCCAGCACTTTGGGAGGCCGAGGCAAGTGGATTGCCTGAGCCCACAGGTTTGAGACCAGCCTGGGCAACTTGGCGAGACCTTGTCTGTACAATAAAACATTAAAGATTAGCCAGGCGTGGTAGTGCGTGCCTGTAGTTTTGGCTACTTGGAAGGCTGAGGTGGAAGGATCACCCGAGCCCAGCAGGTCGACACTGGGGTGGCCGTGAGCATGCCACTGCACTCCAGCCTGGGTGACAAAGTGAGACTCCAACTTGAAAAAAAATAAAAAATATAAAAAATAAAAATAAAAGGGGTAGGAACAAATTCAAAGAATAAAAAACAAAACGAGCAGGGCCCAACACCCAGGACCAACCACTCTTGCAACCCGGCTTTCTTCTGCAGGCCTTGGCAATGGCCCTGGATTGGGTCAGCTGTGTCCCCTGGGTATCAAGAGCCATACCTGCTGCAACCTCAGTTTTTGGGATCACATAGAAAGGCACATTCCCTCTTCCAGCAGCAGCAGAGCAACAGACGTGAACTTTTGGGGACAGCCCAGGGAAGCTGCCAGCAGGTTGTTTTATGGGTTTTTACTTCTTGATCCAAGATGGATTTTACTTATTCCTGGATCAGATTCATGGGTGGGTTATTGAGAGAAATGAGAAAGCCTACCCTCCAGTAGTGCTCAAGAGCTGGGGAGCTTAGTGGGAACAGAGGAGCCCAGGTTCCTCAGGCTTCCATCCCCACAGAGGGTGACAGGACTTGCAGGAAGGTCATAGGCAGCAGCAGTCACACCCCAGGCTCTGCAACTCTGAGTCTGACATCTGAGCTCTCTCTTAATTGTTAGGGAGGTATAGATGGCTCTTGGAAGCCAGGCAACTTGCAGAGACAGTGCAAAGCACAGGGAGTCAACTTTGAGCCAATGGACTTAGCAGTGGCTAGAGAGAACAGCCCACTTTAGATACACTCATTGGGAGGTATCTGAGCTTCCTGTTGCTGTCAAAGAAATAGTACCACAAACCCGGGGGCTTGAAACAACACAAATTGATCATTCCACAGCTCCAGAGGCCAGAAATCCAGAATGGGTCTCACTGGGCTTAAACATCAGCAGGGCTGTGCTCCTCCTGGGAACTCAGGGGAGAATCCATTTCCTGCTCTTTTCAGTTCTAGATGCCACCTGCATCCCTTGGCTTCTGGCCCCTTCTGGTCTTCAGAGCCAGAGCTCTGTCCTCTGTTTCATGCTCCACACCTCCCTTCTCTGACTTTGACCCCCTGCTTTCTCTTATATAGACCCCTGTGATGATGAAGGGGGACCCAAAAAACCCTGAATTTATTTGTAAAAAATTGTGTATTCTTACATCTTTACACTTTAGTCACCTTCAAAGTACTCTCCTTTTGATGCAATACCTCTATCGAGACATTTTTTCCACTGCTCAAAACAGTTTTTGAACTCATCCATTTTGATGCCTTTTAGTGCTTCTTCTGTTTTTGTTTGTTTGTTTCTCCTCTTCCACATCAGCAAAATGTTTCCCTTTGAGGACTTTCTTCATCTGAAGAAACAAAAAAAAGTCACCTGGGGAGAGATCAGGTAAATAGAAGGGTGGGACACATTAACTCAAGCCATGTTTGGTCTAAAATTGCTAAACATTCAGCACAATGTGGGCAGGTGTGTAAACCACCCATCATGAAATGGGCAAATGTGTTGAAAGAATCTCAAAAAAAAAAAAAATGCACTGAAGCTGAATGCGTCCTTTCACAACAATGCTAGCTGATACACTGATGCTGATGGGTTCCTAGAACACTCACCTAGTGGGGGAAGCCTGTGCTACAAGGAGCCCACCTTCCAAACAAACAATAATTCCTTTTTTTTCAGCCTTCCCCCTTATTTTGGCCATGATAACTTCCCCTTCTTAGTTACAGCTGCAGAGTCCTTTTTGCCATGTAAAGTGACATAGTCACAGGAATGGGGGAGTGGGGAGTGGAAATCTTTGAGGGGCCATTATTCTGTCTGACACAGTGGGTCCAAAGGGATCCAGTGGGAAGTTTCTGAGAATGCTCCACACAGCACTTGTTGTGGTGGCAAGTCTGTGCCTAGGAGCTAAGAGTTCACTTTATATTTCTGAATATCAGACTGAATTCTCATCAGGTTGCAGGTCTCCACAGGGCAGGAAATCACCCAGGGAATTGTTTAAAAAGTTGGTATCTTTTTTTTTTTTTTTTGAGTTGGAGTCTCACTCCATCGCCCAAGCTGGAGTGCAGGGGCATACTAACGGCCACTCCAGAGTCGACCTGCTGGGCTCCGGCAATCCTTCCGCCTCAGCCTTCCAAGTAGCCGGAACCACAGGTGCACACTTCCTCACCCTGCTAATTTTTTATTTTTACTGTAGAGGCGAGGTCTCACCAAATTGCCCGGGCCGGTCTCAAACCCATGGGCTCAGGCAATCCACTTTCTTCGGCCTCCCAAAGTACTGATTACAGGCTGAGCCACGGAGCCTGGCCTGAATCTTGAGGCCAGGTGTGGTAGTGTGTATCCATAATCCCAGCTACTGGGGAAGCTGAGGTGGGAGGATCGCTTGAACTCAAAGTGCAACCCAAGTCTGAGCAACATAGCAAGACCCTGCCTCTAAAATAATGCAAGTAAAAAGTAAAACCTTATCTCACTTGAGAGTCACTGATCATAAACTCCAAGTGTGAGTCTGGGGTGTGATTTAGAAGTCTGCATTTTAGCCGGGCTCGGTGGCTCAACCTGCAATCCCGCGCCTTTGGGAGGCTGAGGTGAGTGGATTGCCTGAGCCCGCGAGTTCGAGACCCACCTGGGCAACTTGGCGAGACCTAATCTCTACAATAAATAGAAAAAATCAGCCGGGCGTGGTAGTGCGCGCCTATAATTCCGGCTACTCGGAAGGCTGAGGCGGAAGGATCACCGGAGCCCAGCAGGTCGAGGCTCCGGTGGCTGGGAGCGGCCACTGCACTCCAGTCTGGGTGACAGAGTGAGACTCCAACTCAAAAAAAAAAAAAAAGTCTGCATTTTAAGTAAGCCCCTTGAGTAATTGCTATGCACACGAAGATTTGATCATGTCTATTCTAGACAGAGTGAGTTGTTGAATAGCAAAATTGGAGCTAGCAAGTCTGAGGTCTTTCTTGATCCCCCTGGCATCATCAGTGAGTACACCCCTGTTTTCTCTATCCATGACCTATGGTTTTGCTTGACTGCCCCGACTAGACTATGAGTTGCAGGAGAAGAAGAGTCTTCCCAACTCTGCCAGTGGCCATGGAGCCCGGCACCTGGAGGTGCTCAACACCTCTACCTCTCAGCAGCACCCAGCGATGGCAACAGCCAGGGTGGAAGAGAGAGTTCTCAGCTCGGGACTGGCAACATGCTGAGCTGTGTGGCCAGCCCAGGGCACCCATGACATCCCTCCACCACTGTCCTGAACAGTCTTAGAGAACCAAACCAGGATTTCTATTCGGAGCCTCCTGCAAATTGGAATACAGAAAAGAAACTCGCTATTCTCTCAAATGCAGTCCCTGATGTTAAGCGTTACTATGCACAAACCTTCAAATCTGTGCTTCCTCGGGGACAGAAGGTGTAGGGAGAGGAGTCCTGGGCTGGGGACAAGAAGGGATTCTAGTTCCGTCTCTGTCATTAAGTAGCTGAGTAGCTCTGGGCAAATCCCAACATCTCTATGCGCTTCCAAAATGAAGGGCTTGGATATATTCCCTCTGACACGGATCCCACCTGGGATGGCTTGCTTTCACAAGTGGTCAGGCTGAGGGGATATTTTCTAGGCTAATTGAGCTTTGCCCCCAATTCCACCCTCTCCGAGAAAGAGACTGCTTATTATTCACTTATTAGAACATTGCTTTAAATAGCACCTCAATTTGCTTCCTCACCCATCAAGCCAGGGTCTCCATGGAGAAGTAGTTGCCCACGGGAACATTCTTTAGTCTACATCCAAGAAGAGTCTGTCGGTAGTGGGATCCCCTGTCTCCCCCACCAGGGATGGAACCTGCTTCCATTTCATTTTCTTGTGGGGGTGATTCTCAGGCTCTGACAATTAAAAAGAAGAAAAAACCATTTGCATTTTTCCTGGGTGTTAATGACCTTCCAAGCCAATGTTCAATTGTCTAGTTTAAAACAGTGCAGCGCACGTTAGCATGAATAATTCAACGGCCGCGGAGTTCTCCCACACACGGGGTAAAAACCATATTTTTGACCTAGTTCCTAAAGTTGAATCAGTTCATGTCACCTCTATATACACATGGCTCCCATTTTTTAAGGTGTGTGTCATCTGACTCGACGATATCATATCCTAAGTAAACTTAATGTCAAGGTTTGAGGACTTAAATTGATGAAGCAGAGACCTAATTTGTTTTACATAACCTGAAGCCTTAAATTTAATTAATTTTTCATTTTGGGCACAGAGGTACCTACTGGTTAAGTGTGATATGGTTGCAGCAGGCATTGTAAATACACAGACAAAAGGAGAAGCAGAAAGACCCAGGAGTTCAAGATCGTCTCAAAGGAGTCTGGGGCATTCATGGCTCTGGGCTGTGAAAGAGGATTGGGTTGTGCCCGGAGGTGACCAGCAGTCAGAGTTGAGGGAGAATTGTGGACTGACAGTAAGGCCAGGATAAGGGTCCCCCTAGGAAGCCTCAGACCCACAAATAGGAATAATCTTTATCCAGCACAGTACCAAATGCTGATGTTCAATCAAATGGGGCTCTCTGCACCAGAATCACCGGGTTGCAGAATAACCTATTCATTTTGGAAATCAGGAAACAATTCAGAGCTATGAAGTATCTGTGTTTTTCTTTACTTCTCCCATTTTCTTCTGCATGGTCACAGAAAATGCGTGTCCAAGCTAAGAATGGAACCTAGGAATCCTGGCTCTCCCTCCACACTCACGGCACACCCGCAGATTAGGTATGGCTAGAGAGGCAGATGGTGGCTGAGGACACCTTACGTCATGTGCCTACCTTAAAACCTCCCCAGCGGACATGTCTTGGCGGCCGGCCTGTCCTTGAGCTGGCCCACAACCAAGCCAAGGGGCTATGAGAAACGTCAGGGGTTTTCAAACAGAGGGAGCTCAGAAGAGAAGGAGCCAGGACCGTGTTAGACCCAAGCCTCCCATGCACTGGGGCACAGGCTGGAGGAGTGGTAGCAGGCCGTGGTTCCCGGTCCCAAAGGAGTGGCACACATGTCAGTCCTCCTGTACATGATGACCAAACTGTAGCTGGAAGTCTCATCCAAGGCTGGTTGGCTTGAGTCTCCTCTTCAGTGGCACTCGTCATGGACAGGTGGCCAAACAAGGAAGCAAAGCCAGACAGCTGGTAGAATTGAGATCATTTTTGCAAGCTGGTAAACCCAGGGCCTGCCCCATCCCAATCCTGCTGGTCAAGGTGAAGCCAGACTGAAATGATATGAGTGTCCTGGAAGGGGCAAGAGGTTCATGGGAGTGGGGGATTCCTGGCCCCTCCTTATAGTACTGGCTGGTGGGCAAGCTGTCCTCAAGTGGTGAGTGATGTCCATGCTTCTCCAGAGCCCTCAAATGCCCTCTGTTTTCTAGATCCCTTTGATGGACTCTCCTTTTTAAAGCTCAGCACCGAGGACAGTTCTCTGAAGACCTTATCTCAGGCTGCTGGAGACGCTCACCATTGGATGCAGGGACCTGGCTGTCTCCTCTCCTCCTCCTCCCTTTACTGATGACAACAGGTACCGAGTGTGCCTGTCCCTCTCCTTTGCCTCTGCTGGGGAAGACTCTGACCATGGCTTGCCCCAAGGCTCCCTGTGGAGGGGGCAGGGCACAATCTACAGCTCTGCCTGGTGTAGAGCAGGACTCCTGTCTGGCTCCCTCTCCTTCCCTGTTCTTCTTCCATGCACTGACCAGTCCCCCGGGGGTCACTTCCTGAATATGTCACCTACACATGTCTGTCCACCTCAGAACCTGCTACCCCATTTTACAGATGAGGAAACAGAGGCTCATGAGGAAGAAGTAAACAGTGCAAGGTCACTGGTCTCTAGGAAGCCAAGCCAGGATGTGAGCCCATGTCTACACAAGATTCTTTCCACTCCCTTGCCTCCACCTGACAGAGTGGCCCAGCATGGCAGGACCTTGGTCTGAAGGCCTTCCTAGGACCCACAGTCAAGTGTTCTCCAGCCAAACAGTTCGCTCCTCAGGGTCCTTCTGAACACAGGTGGAGTGGAGGCCATGGCAGCAAGTCCAGTTCGAGAAGCATTTGGCAATCAGGTTTAGAGTGCCCGGGGGCTGCAAGGGGAGGGAAAGGTCGGGGCTCATAGGCAGGTGGTTTGGGTTGGATGCTCCCCGTAGCTCACGGAGGTAGGAATGACGCAATCCAACCCCCAGCATCTTTCCACTAGGCAGAGCTGTAGATTGTCATGGATGTTGACATGCACCCAGTTTGACATCTCAATTTCCAAATGTCAAGCATGCATTGAGGTTGAGAATGTTAGGGCAGGAAGGCGCTCTGCCAAGGGGCACTGGTACACCCCCATGCTTAGGCTACTTCCTGGCACATCACAGGCAACCATGCTGTATGTGCTGAATCTAATTAACATAAGATACAGCAAATGCCTGGAGACTGAAAATGTGGCAAATGAGCCTGGAAATGCCCCACTGGAGTGGAGTGCACTCATTTTTAAAACATTTTCCCCTCTAGGGTACTCTGTGTATCCTAGCACAGGAAAGGCTCTGAGAAGTCCTGCAGTGAGACCCTTGCGTCATTTTATTGGAACCACATGTAACTCTCCCGGGAACAGAATCTTGTCTCTGTCACATTTCCTGGCACGTTCTTCTCCCTTTCTCTCACTTTCATATGTTCCTTCTCCTGACAGGAGCTCTGGAGTTTTAGCTAACTTGAGATTCTTTACACTGCATTCTGGGAGTGTTAATAGATGTTCCTCAAAAATAAGAGTTTCATGTTCAGAAAAGGAGTGTCATGGAGTTCCAAGGGGGCTGCACAGTGTGCCCTCAGAGTATCTTGCCATTTTCTGAGGGTCCTAGGAGAGGCGATATTCACTAGCACAGCAGCGTTGGGTGTCAGTCTTGGACCCCAATTGCACAGAACACAGCTTGGGCAGCGCTGCTGGTGGCTCCATACTGAGTCAGAAACCCAAAGGAAATGTGGCTCATTTGTGCCCTGTCCCTTCCGAGGCTCTTAGCATGTCTCAGGTTGCCCCTGGCCCTTGTCTTCTAGGAAGTGACACTACAGATCCATAAAGGTACTCACTGCTCTGCCCAGGGGCTGGGGGTGGACTCCAGCCCCACTAAAAACCACACAGCACCCTAGTCACAGTCTCAACTTTATAAATAGGTAAAATCAAGCATAGTCTGGGAAAGCAGGGATATCGTAATAGGGGCAAGCTGGATTCTATTTCTGTTAGTAGCCCAAGTCTTTTATAGACACAATGAGGTGACGATCACAATTGTTGATGCTCATCAAGTATTTTCCACATGCTAGACCACAATAACATTTTACCTAAAATAGTCAAGCCCCACAGCTACCCTACTATTATTCTCAGTTTATAGACAAGGACGTGGGTGGTTTGAGAGCTTAAATTGCTTTACTACATTTCTATAACTAGTGAGCAGGAGTCAAACCTAGATCCTTCTGGTTCTAGAGTAGAAAATCCTAATGGCTATGCATTTTCCATTTCTATCATTGTTTACTGCAAAGCTGCCTAAATTCAAAACATAGAACTAACTTCCCTGGACAAAATAAAAATATTAGCTGGAGAGTCAGGAAAATGCATGACCTGCACGTAGTAGGTGCTTATTTCACATTTGCTGTGGTCGCTGTTCAGGCACATAGTGAGAACAGGTTTCACTGCTTAGCTTGCATCCTCTGCTTGCCACGTCTGACGTCAACCCAGTCCTGCCAGAAGTGACTTGGGATTCTGGGATGTGCCGGACGGGACAGCTAGGAGGACAGCAGTAATGTATGCAATCTGGGATTGGGGGAAAAAGAGGTACTGAGAACATCATCGTTTCAACCCAAGGAAACAGTGGCGCCACCAGCAGAAGTAAGACTAGGTGCTGGTCAGAAAGAGAAGATCATGGGCAGAAGGCCGAACCATGGTGGGCACCCCAGAGCTGGCAGAGGACTGAGGAAGACCAAACTCCTTGTCAGACATGTGGACTCAACTGTGATGGTACAGGTGAGTCTGTGAACACCTTGGTTTTCTCACTTTGAAAGGCCTCCAGATAGTGGTTCTCAGATGATGCACAGCTGCATTTTGGGAGGGAGAAACAGAAACAACAGGGTATATGTGTGTGTAGAAATTTATCATAAGGAATTGGCTCATATGTTCATAGAGGCCAACAAATCCCATACTCTACTGTCTGCAAGCTGGCGTTGTAGTTCCAGTCCACACCTGCAGGCTGGAGAATCAGGAGCATGACAGTGAGTCCCAGTCCGATGGCAGGAGATCGATGTCCCAGCTCAAGCAGTCAGGCAGAGTGTGACTTCTCTGTTATTCAGGCTCTTTGTTCTATTCAGGCCTCACTGGACTGCATGACACCCACCTGCACTGGGGAGGGCTATCTGGGGCACTGAGTCCCCCAATTCCAATGCTAATCTCATCCAGAAACACCCAGAATCATGTTCATCCAAATATCTGGGCACCCTGTGATCCAGTCAAGTTGACATATAAAATTAACCAACATAAGACTCATCAGAAAGCCTTGCAAGCCATGAGACATCACTTTCATTGGCAAGAGAGCCAAGAGAGTGACTGGGGCGGGAAGGTCAAGGGGTCCCTGCATCAGAAGCTACAGGAACATGCAGAGGGTGCAGGTGAGGGTGAGGGCAGCTCTCAGCCTGCAAGGAGTGTGAAGGCAGGGCGAGGGCCCTTGGTGATATATTACTTTGGGATCCTGGAATCTGAGCCATGGGTAGGGAAGTCGGCCTTGCCAGGAGCCTTTACCACTGCATCCTGTCCTGACAGGAAGCTCTGGGCAGAAACCATCATGCTGCTGCTCAGCCCTGAGAAGACCCTACCTGAGCCTGCTCGGCCCGTGCCAGCACCCAAAGAGACCGCCGCTGTGAAGATGGGGAACAGAGCTTTGTGCATCTTTGCTTTGTTACTAGAGGGACTTTCCATCCCTGGAGATTTATTTTTTAAAGCTCTTCCCTTGGCCCATTTTCCTGCAATGCAGCTGCTGTCTCCTCGGCTAATTCTCCCAGACTCCCCTCGTGTCCTCTGCTGGCCTCTTGAAGCCCTGCTCTTGCCTGGGAGCCGACGAGTGAGCTTTGATAAATCTATCAGCTCTCACAAGTGGGATTCAGGCTGAGAGCTGCCCTCACCCTCACCTGCACCCTCTGCATGTTCCTGTAGCTTCTGATGCAGGGACCCCTTGACCTTCCCGCCCCA
>CAUYQG010215876.1:70-22039 GCA_963574415.1 Tarsius wallacei | reverse complement strand
ATAAAGACACAACAGAGACAAAGTGTTCTTAGTATATCACTACATTGAGATATATAGACACATAAATAGGAATACCTATATATATATATATATATATATATATATATATATATATATATATCCATGTGTCATCTCTCAATTCCAACACTAAATTTTCCATAGAATTCTGGGAAACACAACCCCACATTTTAAAAAGGAAAGAGAGACGAAAGAAGAGAAGGAAGCATTTTCTTTTAAATGCAATATTGTATAATCGTCCCTCTTGGTACTATTTTATAAAAAGTTGAACTAAGTATACATGTTCATAGACTTCATATGCATGTATACATCGTATTCATAGACCTCAGTGTCTAAATTTTTGCAAAACTATAATCATACTTCCCTTCAATACATCTATAAGATGTTCAAATGAGGGGATTAATAAAGTCTTCTATTAAACTATCCCCTAAAGACAACAGAGAAATGATAAAGTCTAGTGAATGAAAAAAAGTTTAAACCAATCCTAGTGTTTCTTTGACACTTCACATTTCATTTGGTAAATTTATGAAGATTTTGTATTTGATTCTCTAATAGAGATTGGTGGGTCTTTCTTCTATGACTGCTTTTATGATTTTTTTTTTGTATTAACATGATTATGAAATGCCTTGGTATAGTTTTCTTCACGTCTCCATATTTGAGGTTTGCTTAGCTTCTTAGTTTTTTGACCCTAAGTTTTCCTGAAAGTAAAAATATTTTTGGACATTATTTATTTGGTTGTTTTTTATTGTACTTAATAAAACTACCACAGACTTAGCAGTTAAACAGCAATTTTTTATTAGCTCACAATTTTATAACATCAGAAATCCAGCAAGGCATGGGGAGGTTGTCGGCTTAAATTGTTGGGTCTGATTGAGTTCCTTCTTGTTTTCACTCTCTTTGGGGCTTGGAGGGACAAAAATCTTCTAAAATCATTCTTTTATTGGCAGAATTCAGTTCCTTAGGATTTTAGGACTGAATGCCCCATTCCGTGCTGGCTGTAAGCCAGGAAGTACTTTCAGCTCCTAGATGCTGGCTGCACTCCATTTCATTTGACCTCTTCCATTTTCAAGCCAGCTGAAACTTACTTGCTCATCAAATCTCTGAATTTTCTGCAACCAGCTGGGAAAAGCTCTCTTCTTCCAAACTTTGCATGGATTAGGTTAGGCCCACCCAAATAATCTCCCCATTTTAAGATCAGTTGTGCTTTATAACATAACCTAATCAAGAGAGTCAAATCTACCATATTCATTGTCCTTAGTATGATGTAGAATGAAAATCTTGGAGCCATGTTAGAATTCTGTCTACCACCTCATCCATTGTTTTCTGTCCGGCTTCCCTTAGCTCTTTTAGAGAATCTCATTACATGTATTTTCAGCCTGTGAAGTTGTCCTATAATTCATTGATATTCTGTTAATATTTTTAGTCTATTTTCTGTCTGCATTTATTTTTAATTATTTCTACTGCTATGTCTTCAAGTTAACTACTCTTTTCTTCTACCACATGTAATCTGTTAATTACAACCAGTGTATTTCTCACATGTAGTTTCATTTCTAGAAATTTGAATAGATTTTTAATGCTTTTCATGTCTCTAACTTTTTAAACATATGTAATATAATTATACTTGCTGTTTTTAGGACTTGTTTACTAAGTCTAATACCCGTATTTCTTCTAAGTTCGTTGTAATTGATTGATTATATTCTGTATTTTCCTGTTTATTTGTAAGCCTAGTCATTTTTCTTGGATACTAAGCATTGTAAATTTTATTTTGTTGTGTGTAGATATTTTTGTAAATAAATATTATTGAATTTTTTGGTGTTGTTTTTTTCTGAGACATTACTTGTAAAGTGCCTGATCCTTCTGGACCTTGCTTTCAAGGACTGTTAAGTAGGACTAGAGCAGTATTCAATCTTGAACCAGAGCAATGGCAGAAATCAAGAGTTCAATTTTGGATATGTTAAGTTTAATGTGCTTATTAAATGCACAAATGAAGATATAGAATAGGTAGTTGGACATGTTTGGCTTTAGTGAAGAGATTAGTGATGGGAATATAAATTATTTACATTAATAGGCCCAGTCAGACCGAACAGAAAGAGAAGACTCTTTGGCTTTTTTATTTCTTTGTTTGACCATGGTTCTGTAATTTTCAACATGTGGTCTCTGTATCAGCAGCATTAATGTCACCTGGGAACTTATTAATAATGCAAATTTGTGACTCCATCCCAGACCCACTAAATCAGAAGTTTCAGGGATGGGGCCAGCTACCTGTTTTTAACAAGTCCTCTGAATAAAGCTGATAAACTCAAGTTTGAAAACCGCCCGTCTAGTCAATAAATGCTGGAGAGTACTTCATGGACCACTTATCTGTCATCTTGGCTGCCATGTCTCAAAGAATGAGCAGAAATTTCCAGATGAGGAACAGAGGAGAAAACATTCCACGAGAGGGTAGCAACACATAAAAAGGTATTAGTTCTAAATGATGTTCAAATCAGTCTTTCACTATTTAATGTGTTTAGAGTAATTTATATGATCTTTACTACTTGAAAGAACCATTGTAAGCACCACTGAAGTCAGTTCCTAATCAGGAAATTCAATAAAAATTATTTTCTTCAACAAATTTTATCTGCAGTAGATAGTGAAAGTTAAAACACAACATTTCCAATAATCAAAATTTATAATTTTAAAATAATTTTTGAAATGTGTAAATTCAAGTAATTATTATTCAATTTTTAATCCTGTATTAAACATTTTGAGACAAGGGAGCAATCAGAAATTCAATTTTCCAGTACCTTTGCTGCTATAACATTTTCTACAAGAGCTTAGGACAATGTCTGATATGCGGTGAGTACGGAACAAATGTTAGCAAATATAATTCATATTACTTCACAAGCACTTTATTCCCTTGGTTCATTTTGAAGAATGTCATGGTGGCACTGTGATTCATAGCTTGTGTTCTAAGTAATCTCTTTCTTTTAGATGTATGCATTTGCATGCAATCAAATTAGAGCAAGATTAATTGCGTTGTTTATGGCCCTAATAAAGTGCTATTTTGGAATAAATATGGCCTGCCTGTAAAGGTATTATTAGACACAATACTTTCTTTTCAAAAGTAAAAGAGATATGACCTGTCCAGCTTCCTCTTAAATGGGCTGGATCCTACACTCATAAGGAGAACATAATGCTGACACAGGGTCTGGGAGGCCAGAAATATTAAATTGGCTGTCAGGCCCAGGGATATAAGCTCAGGATTGGAAATGAAGTATGAAGAAAAATGAATGGAGACGAAGAGTTAAGCAGGACCAAGCTGAGCCAGCCCAGTATTAAGTGAACTGACCTGGACCTCTTCCCCCTACCTTCCTAGAACTCCATCTTGATGATTGGTTTTCACTAAGTGCTTTACTTAGGATCTGGTGCACACTCTCTTCCACTTCTTAAACAGAATCCTGTTTAATTCAGGTTTCAAACAATTCCCAAAAAAGAATTCCATATTGCATTGCCGCTAAGCAATCCTGAAATGAACTAAACTTTCCTATTTCTGGCAAAAGCATCATTATTCTACTTATATCTGGGCTCAAGATTTCAAAATTATATTGATCAATTCTCTTTTTATCAACCACACCTCCCTTTCCTACTCCATTAAAAAAGTTGGGCCAGGTGCAGTGGCTCAGCCTGTAATTCCAGCACTTTGGGAGAAGATTGCCTGAGCCTGGGAGTTCAAAACCAGCCTGGGAAACTTGGCAAGACCTCATCTCTAAAATAAATCACAAAAACTAGCCAAGTGTGGTGGCATGTGTCTGTAGTTCCAGCTACTTGGAAGTCTGAGGCGGAAGGGTCTCCTGAGCCCAGCAGGTTGAGGCTGCAGTGGCTGTGAGCTTGCCACTGCACTCCAGCCTGGGTGACAGAGTGAGACCCCAACTCAAAAAAAAAAAAAAAAAAGAAATTGGTAAAATATATTATACTTAAGAGAAATGCACTAAGAAATGTGTAAGACCTATGGATGCACATTATTCAGGTACCACATTTGGACTCTCCCATGTTCAAAGCAGTTGAGTGGGGTGACCACTTACCATTAAAGTTTCTCATGCCAAAATGATCTTTTCCATAAAGTAGAGGAGTTTCAGTTTGTTTATTTTCCAAAAACTTTAACAGATTCAAAGCCCTGTTGTGGAGAAAGGTATGGCCTGATAGCAAATATCCTTGGGGGCTGCCTCTGTGAAGAAGGGTGATGGCCATTTGTCTGGGCAAGAATGAAAGTCAACCTTTCAATGTTGACAACATAATGCCCGATACAACTTCTTGTTCAGCTTGTTTCTAAACATATAAGTCCTTTTTTAATCAACAACAGCATTCAAGCCCTGATTTCAGAATAGAACAAGGAATAAGCTGTGACCCAGCATTTTCCAAAGATTGCTTGGAACATCTAAAACTTAAGAAGAATAGTTTATGTTAGTCTTTTAGTTTTCTAGATTCAATAAACTCTATCTTGACATTTAAATAATCAGAAGTAATGTACCAGTGTAATATTGTTTCAACTGTCCTCGGGAATCCCTTTGTTCTGAGAATATCAATTATCTACTGAATAACCCAAGGTGTATGAGGTACCACACTGGGTGCTTTGGAATTTCAAAGGAAAAGGAGACACAAACCATGTAGGATTGAATGTTCTGACTGTAACTCTTAGAAAGGGTTAATAGCAAAAATTTATATATATGGAATATATGTATATATAATATATATTTAATAATATACATTATAATGTATATTATAATAGTGTATATTTTTTAGAATCACTGTAGAGCATAAAACACAATATTCATTATTCTTATTTTTATTCAGTATGTTAATTTATTCCATAAATATTTATTGATTTTCATGTGTAACAGAAATATGGTAAGACATCAGGTAGACATAATCCCTTCATTAAAGAAAAATGTACTAAAGAAGTCTTGGAAAGATTGTAGTTTAAGACATAGCCATATTGAAACTTTAAGATTGTTTTATAAATTGTAAAAGGATCTGGTTCAGGTAATGAAGCCTAACGGAAAGAATGGGAATATAATTATAACCTAAAAACTTAGCTTATATGAGAAGGTATTTTGTTAAGAATAAAACTTACCTTTTATCGTCCTGCTATTAATGTTTCTTATGTAAAGTCTAAACAGTTCATCTTTTATCAGAGTGAGAAGTTTATTTCTGAAGATAAAACTGTTTACTTTTAAAAATTCAACTGATGAGAAATCCTTTATTAACCCTATTTTTGGCTGAGTTGCGTAAAATGAGAACTCATTCCATGCAGTTATCTCATCAGGTCACATCTATTTCTCCGCTGTTTTTCTGTTTTCTTGTAGTGATCTTTCATTATCCATTTTTATGTTAGCTTTTATGTAAGGTATGTGGTCAAAGACAATTTTTGGAAGAAGCAAAGAACAGCAATCTTTATTTAAAATGTGCAAGCAGCTGGGCGCAGTAGTGCACACCTATGATCCCAGCACTTTGGGAGTCAGAGATGAGAGGATTGTCTGAGCCCAAGTGTTCAAGACCAGCCTGGGCAACTTAGCAAAACCTCCTCTCTACAAAAAATTAGCTGAGCGTGGGGGTGCGTGCCTGTAGTTTCAGTTACTTGGAAGGCTGAGGTAGAAGGATCACCTGGGCCCAGCAGATTGAGGCTGCTGTGGCTTTGAGCATGTCGATGCACTCCAGCCTGGGTAACAGAGTGAGACTCCAAGTCAATAAACAAACACACAAACAAACAAATAAAATGTGCAAACATATAAAAATATATCCCATTTATTGGGTAGAAATTCTCAATTCCATATGAAGTGTAGTTATCTCCCATGGCTGTCTATAACATTCTCACGACTTCTCACATATGCCCTTTAAAAGCAAGCACCCTCCTTTTATCTACACGTGTATCTTTTGTGTGACCTGTGAAAAACAGGACCAATATCCATTTCCCACTTTCTTTTTATTGACAGAGAGATTTGGCCATGACTTTATGATGTGGATTTTATAAGTAGCAATATGTGGATTTTGTGAGTGGCTCCGTGTGTCATGTATATTTTGTTTTCATCCTTTACTTCCATAGCTTCTGTTTCAACTGGGCTAAGACATGTGATCAGTCATTGCCAATAAGAACTTAGAGAAAATCTGATGGGAGAGTTTCCAAAAAAGCTTCCTTTTTCTTATAAAAAGCTCACAGAAGTGTCAGGCACTGCCCTTCCCCCCTACCTTCCTTGAGTAAGGAACTGTGTCGAAGATAAGGCAGATATTTTGTGACCATGAGACATCACACAAAAGGATGGAAGCCAGCAGCCTTACAAAGTTAAAGAATAGTTAAAAATCCCAGGTATCAGTGGGAGGAGGAAATGGTGAGATGTCAAAATTATAAACTTCCAGTTATAAAATTAGCTAGGTTCTGGGGATCTAATGTCTATCATCGGGATGATAGTTGTTAATAATGTGTTGTACACTTGCAATTTGACAAGAGAATAGATTTCAAGCATTCTCACCACACATACAAAAAACAATAATTATGTGAAGTAATGGATATGTTAATTAGCTTGATTATGAACATCATTTCACAGCATACATGTAAAAGATCCTGTTGTACACCTTGAATGTATATATTTTTGTCAACTATATTTCAATAAAGCTGAAAAAAATCCTGGGTGTGATGGTATTGTTAAGAATCTGAACTCTCATTAGCAATATCTACTATGGTCTTCTTACTACGTGAAAAAAATAAAATGGTATATATTTAGGATGCTGTTAGCTGAGTTTTCCGTTTATGGCAGCTGAATAAATTCTTAACTTAGGCACTTTCATAATTTTTATTAGCGGTACTCAAATAATTTTTCAAATTGTTCCTTAATGAAGATGTCATGTATGTCACTTGTCACCCTCCCACTCGAATCATCTAATTTAGGTGTTCACAAATTTTTTCCTGAGCTAGTCAGTAGATCTTTAATAACTGTTTGTTAAATGAAAATGAATGAGATTTTTGTAATATCCATTTATGTTTTCTTGCTACATCAATTCCCTTCTCCTTCCAATAATCTTGAGGTCAACTTATTTTTCTAGAGCATAATTTTGATCATGCCTTTTTTTTCTGTTAATACATGTTAAAAGGCTCCCCAGCATCTACAGACAGCCAAATTCCTTATTTTGCTATTTGAAGTAATTACTAATATGGCCTTAATATTTCTTTTCAACCTAATTTCACACTGTTGATTACAATCCAAACAAAACCGCTGTCTTTTTTTCTTACAGAGCTAACACATTTTAGGGAAAGGATGCTATTTCCTCTGCTGGAATGACTGACCAGTCCTCATTTCTGCCCATCTATCACTTGCTTCCTTTTGAGTTCCAGCTCAGATTTCATCTCCTCCAGAAAATCTTTATTCTTTTTCCAATTCCATCCATCTCCATCAAAGTGGAACCAATATTTTCCTATTCTAAACTATAAAAAGTCATTTATTTGTATTTTCCTAATAGCTTATGTATGTTGTTGAATATTATAGGTTTCTATGTATGGGTCTTTCCTACTCTTTGGGGTCATATCTGTGCTGTTATGAATTTTGTTGTAATGTAGTATACAGAGATAATGTAATATGTATATGTATTATACATATAGAAAACTGTAAAAAAATCACAGCTATGGAATTTAATGAATATTTAGGACCATGAATACTATTGTATAACCACCTCTTAAATTAAGGCAGAGAACACCACCAGTATGCAGAATCCTTTCTTATGCTCCTTCCCAGTGACCACTCACAGCCAAGGGCACCCACTCCTCTGATTTCTGTCACCATGTAGTATTGCCTGTTTTTGAACTATATGTAAATGTCATGATTCATTATGTATTCTTTTGTGTTTGGCTTCTCTTGTTCAGCATATGTTTATGAACTACATTCGTGCTGTTCATATATCAGTAGTTTGTTCCCTTTCATGAGTATAGTATTACCTTTGTGTGAATATACCATAGTTTTTACCCATACACATATTTTTTCCAAACACAATTTTTATTTTCTATGGATAAACACTCGGTTTGAGTCTAGCTTTTTACTGTTATGAATAATGAATAATGTTACTAAACATTCTTGAACATGTGTTTTGGAGAGCACATTAGATGCATTTCTTTTGAGTATACACCTGGGTATGGAATTTCTGAATAATAGTGTACATATATGTCCAGATACTCAGGCTTGCAAAGTACAGAAAACCACATACATAAAAATAAAAATAAAATTTCTCCACTAGCTTCGTAGGTGGATCTGTTTCTGAATTTTTCATTATTT
Source organism: Tarsius wallacei (assembly GCA_963574415.1). Lineage (NCBI taxonomy): Eukaryota > Metazoa > Chordata > Mammalia > Primates > Tarsiidae > Tarsius > Tarsius wallacei. The sequence goes on along the minus strand of CAUYQG010215876.1, from coordinate 13,724 downwards.
TTTATTTGCCTATCTTAGTGCCAAATATCACACTTTCTCATTAATTATAGCTTTACAGTAAATCTGAATTTACCTAACAGGGTAAATCTCCTATTTTTTTCTTCTAGATTTTCTCTGCCATTTTTATCAATAAATTGAAAGGAATGTAATGTTTTTTTTTGAGTTGGAGTCTCACTCTGTTGCCCAGGATGGAGTGCAGTGGCACGCTTACAGCCACCCCAGTATCCACCTGCTAGCTCTGTGAACTACAGACGCGTGCTACCATGCCTGGCTATTTATTATTATTATTATGATTTTACTGCTGCTCGGACTGGTCTCGAACCCATGGGCTCAGGCAATCCACTTGCCTCAGCCTCCCAAAGTGCTTGGATTACAGGATGAGCCACCTGCAGTGCCTGTAGTTCCAGATACTTGGAAGGCTGAGGGGAAGGATGGCCTGAGCCCAGCAAGTCAAGGCCGCGGTAACCATGAGCGTGCCACTGCACTCCAGTCTAGGTGATAGAGTGAGACTCCAACTCAAAACAGACAAAAATTATTTCATCTTACTTTTTTTAGTTAGTAAAAAGATCTTGATCAAAGTGCTGAATCTATCACTAAACTTTCTCAGAAATCATAATAATGTACAATTATCCTTTCAGTTATTGTCTTTTTTTTTTTTTTTTTTAGGGTATGGGTACTATGTTACAGGGATTGGCGGGAAGAAACAAATAAAGTAAAGAGTAGGGGAAGATCCTGTAAGAAAGTTATTCTTACATTTCACAATTTTTTTTCCACCAATGTGATCATTGAGAATTCACAAGACTGGTTAAATTCACGCAAGAATACAATAGAAAAATTTAAATCTGTCTGCTAATCATTTTACTTTTATAAAAAGACAAGAAACATTTTTATATTAACAACATTATTCTTCTTAATGTTGAAGTAATTGTAACAAATAATAGTTTTAGAACAAATGTTTGGTATTATTCTAGATATAAATGATATTCTATGAAAAGAAATAATGGGATTATGTATTAGCATGTATATTTCATTATTTATCATTGTATTTCTAATATTAAATTCCAAAGCATGTTAATAAAATAAGTTAAGAACTTGGCATTTCTTCTACAAAGAAGAGAAGAGATAGTCAATGGGGACTATGGTCTCCTATTCCAGTTTTCCTCCCATTTAAGTTTGGCAAATCTAACAGTTTAATATTTATAGATAAATGATGCAATACAGATCATCTCCAACTACTGTGGAATTACCAGTATTTTCAGATGCTTATCTAGGGCATGAGAAATGTTCAGTATCTAAACCTTAATATTAAATCTACTCTACTACTTTAATTTACTCTTGGGATTAAAGAATTGTTATAGCTTGATTGAGTTACTAGTCCTACTGCCCAGAAAAAAAAAAACAAAAACAAACGAATGCAGCCATTACAATGCAGAAAAAGTTTAATATTGTCAAGCAGCTGAGCAAGGAGGGGGGAAAAATAACTCAAATCCACCTACTTAATTCAGAGGATAGGGTTTTTAAAGGGACAAGGCAGAGGGACAAGGGCAGTTGATTGGTTGATGATGTCATGGGGGGGTGTTGAGATTGTCCTCCTGGCAGTCACAGAACCAGTAGAGAACTTCCTGGTGTTCTGGGCCTGGGCAGGAGGTTGGTTCATTGAGTACAAAGCCTTAAAAATATCTCAAATACCATTTTCAAGTTTTACAATAGATACTACGTATAAACTAAGTCTCATGAGCATCAGATATTATTCCCTAGGCCATAAGGCATTATGGAGGTAGTCTAGGAGGAAGGTGTGGAGGGAGGTGAGGTCTCTGGAGCCTGATGTCTTTGTACCCTTCAACCGGGCTTTTGTCCTCAAGCATTTTTAGGTCTACTGTCTAAGAAAAAATATGTTGTTCAGCCTTGCCCCTCCCCCAGGGGTCAGAATATTAAGGTCATTTTATCAAGGGTAACTATGGAAAAGTACTGATGACCTTTTACTTAAAAAGACTGCAAGTACAGGAGAAAAAGTAAGGATCAATACTAGTGCAATAGGAAAGAGAGATTGAATTCAAATCCAAAGAAACAAAAAGCAGGAGAGTTTTTAAGCATTGAGATGAGCTAGTCAAAAATAACCAGAGGACTACAGGGAAATGTGGTCAATGTATTAGGCCTTCTGTGTTTGCTAATTGGTGCTGATGGAAGTCAGGCTCCTACTCTCCACCAAGTTTGGGAGTAGAGGTATTACCTTCCTTGATGATTACAGTTCATAAGGATGACTCCCAGGTCCTTGAAAAAGACATTCTTGGATTGTAAAACCGGCAAGAGGCTGGAAGAAGATTTACCTCTCAAAAATTCAGGAAAATGGCTGGGCACGGTGGCTCATGCCTATAATCCCAGTACTTTGTGAGGCCGAGGGGACAGGATTGCCTGAGCCCATGGGTTTGAGATCAGCCTGGGCAACTTGGCAAGACCACATCTCTACAAGAAATCAAAAAATTAGCTCGGTATGGAGGTGTGCACCTGTGATTCCAGCTACTTGGAAGGCTGAGGCTGAAGGATCGCCTGAGCCCAGCAAGTCGAAGTTGTGGTGGCTATGAGCGTGCCACTGCACTCTAGCCTGGGTGACAGAGTGAGACTCCAACTCAAAAAAAAAGGGGGGGGGGGTGGGAAGAAAACATCAGGTCTCTTGATAAGTAGATGAAGATAAGATGTTTTGCTGGGACAAAGCAGGGAAAGATTTAAGATTTGTTATTATGAAGACAAAGCCCTATATATGACAGACTTCAGAAAAAACAGATGACAGACTTTAGAAAAGACAGACAATTGTCTTACTAGGCTCCCTCAGAGTCCTGCAATCCACAGGGCCATAAAGAACTTTGATTTTCTTGTTATGTGAAGTTTTGCCAGAGTCAAACTGGAAAACAATAGGATAATGAAATCCTGTTTGGTGAGTCCTCATCAGGCAGTGGCCCCCCAAACCACTTAAATGGGAATTTGGGTAAGAGAAAAAGTTCGGGTTTAGTTCTCACCACTGTTACAGAGATGAAGTAGACTCAATTATTACATCTTGTCTCCCTTTTATGCCCTTTTTGTTTATCATTGTGCTGGGCAGCCCAATAAATCTAGCCTACATTTCATTAGTTATGTGTGTGTTAATAGAATCCCTTAACCCCAAATATTACCATAGTTAAATGACAAAGGTTACTAAAGAGGATATAAATCCCTTGGATGAACTAGGTAGCTCCAAGGGAAATGGAGAAGATTGGCATTTTTTAATTATCAGTATGATTAGAGTTGTAGGCAGTTCCTTCCTATCATGCCATTGAGAAAATGATAATTGCCCTTTTTGATGGATAACAAGGTTAGCCCTGTGCTAAAAGATTTGCATAACTCTTCTCACTTAGTTTAACAAGGCTCTTGTGAGGTAGCTAGTTTTTTTAATGTGATAAAACTGAGTTTTAGAGAAGTTAAATAGCTTGCACAAGGATCTTAGCAATATTCATAGACATTAAAGTTTGAATCTGAGATTAAATTCCATATAGCTGATTCCCTTGTTTTTGCTCAAGGGATACCCTCGACTGTTCTGGTTCTAAACAATATTTCAACTTCTTCCTTTTTTCCTACAAAGGAGCCCACAGAATGTCAACACAAAATATGGCACCCTGGTATACCAAGTATTTTGAATTGAAGGCCACTGGAGATCAGCAGATGCTGGAAGAAGCTTTCCACTTATCTTCAGAATGACTGGACACACCAAAGAAGAAAAGAGAGCTTTGGTGTCTTCTCTGGGTTTTCACGAACTCAACACTTATTATAAGGACTGAGGATGTACCACATCTTCATAGATTTTGTCAGGCGCCATTGTCTGTTCCCCTAGACCCACACAATTCCCAAAGAGAATATTTATTAATAATTGTCTGAGCATTAGGTTCATTCATTTCCCCTAAAATTCTTTATTGTACATTTCCCCATCTTTTGTTCTCTTATGAAGAAAGTATATAATGCTCTGTACCCCTTGGGTTATTTAGTAATCACAACTCAGTGATCTTTTTTCCCATGTGCACAATAAAATAAATTTGTATGCCTTTTTCTTCTGTTAATTTGCCTTTTGTCAGCTCATTTTTAGTGAACTTTCAGAGGGCAAAGAGAAAGTTTTCTCTCTTTCCCCTATACTTTTTTCCTTTTTCTTTTTTTTTTTTTCCTGCCTTTTAATTTTTCTTGACTATCTTTCTTTCAATTATCTCACAATCTTGGATAAGTATGAATTGAGGGAATGCCAATGCCTTGTAGCTAAGCATTTTTATATTTGAGCAATTTGAAAAATATAATATTGATGACCCCCTAAATGGAAGACCTTCCCTTGTGTATTCAAAGGACTTTAAACAAAGAAAAAATAAATAAGATTATTTTTCTTTAACTGAGTGTCTAATTCTGTCCCCCAGACTGGAGTACAGTGGCATGATCATGGCTCACTGCAGCCTTGACCTCCTGGGCTCAAGTAATCCTTCTATCTCAGCCGCCCGAGGAACTGGGGCTACAGGCACACATCACCACTTCTGGTTAATTTTTTAATTTTTATTTTTGTAGAGACGACGACTTGCTATGTTGCCTAGACTGATCTCAAACTCCAGGGCTCAAGCAATCCTCCCATCTCCCCAAAGCACTGAGATTACAAGCATGAGCCACCATGTCCAGTCAAGATTTTTTTATAATATATTTCATTAATTGGTGGTAGAGAATATTGATGTTTGAGCAATGTGCTAAGGATCAGAAAATGATCAAATACGCTGCTTTGGACATCAAACTAAGAGCAGTTGAGAAGCAGCAAAGGCAGGGAAGGGTTTTCTCTGGTAGTCTCTTATCTGACTAAGGGAAATTCCTCCAGAAGTAATGTAATCATCACCTGGGGAAGACTAATTCAGGAAAACAGACCACAAGTCTGACACCTCTGTCAGACTTTTACCACAGCTACCATCTACTCTCCTGAAGGCTGTTTCCTGAGAGACTTCACCTGCATAATAAGACAGCCTTTGTTCCCGACTGTAGCTCCTTTCCTTATCCTCCCAAGGCTTGTCCACCATCTCCCCTCTGCCACCCCTCTCCAAAGTCCCTAGGCCCTACTCCTTTCTGTATGGCATAAAATCTTTCATCATCTGGGCCTTCTTTGAGGCTCACATTTTATGAGACACTCATTCATGTTCACGTAATAAACGTGTGTGCCTTTTCTCCTCTTAATCTATCTACTGTCAAGTTTATTTCAGAAATCTAACCTTCAGAGGGTGGAAGAAAATTTCCTTTTGATCTTTATACATGCATTCTATTCTATTCTATTCTTTTATTTTATTTCTTGAGTTGGAGCCTCACTTCGCCATCCAGGCTGGAGAGTAGTAGCATGCTCACAGCCACCCCAGTGTCAACCTGCTGGGTTCCAGAGATCCTTCTGCCTCAGCCTTCCAAGTAGCCAGAACTACAGGTGAGTGCTACCATGCCTGGCTAATTTATTTTTATTTTATTGTAGAGACGAGGTCTTGCCAAGTTGCCCGGGCTGGTCTCGAATCCACAGGCTCAGACAATGCGCTCACCTTGGCCTCCCAAAGTGCTGGAATTACAGGCTGAGCCACCAAGACCAGCCCATGCATTCTTTAAATTGTGTATTTACACCTTCAAAAAAAAAAAGTTAAGAAGCCCCTGTTTTAGTGCTTTTTAAACTCCTAGCTCGCAAATTGCCTGAGTAGTTTAAAAAAAGAAAAACATGCAGATATCCAAGCCCTGTTGTTACCCAGTGTAATGCCTGCATGACATAGCTGGCATTTCTACCACGACCTAACCGTGTTCATCCCCAGTTAAAGGATGCCTGGAGTCAGAGGTTGCTCTCTTAACCAGATCAGTTGAAACCAGTAGGATCCAAGATGGCAGCTTACTTGACCTCTGAAAAAATCCTATGACAGTTGACAATCACCACAACGATCAGAATAATTAATAAAAGGACAAAAGGAAGGTGACACTCTGGTTCTGAGAAGTCCACTGTTTATTCTCAGAAAAGATACAAACATTCCTCCCCTTGGCATTAAAGTACAATTCCTTCAATAAAGAAACACTGTTTTTTTTTTTTTTTTGAGTCAGAGTCTCACTCTGTCAACCAGGCTAGAGTGCAGTGGCATGCTCATGGCCACCGCAGCCTTGATCTGCTGGGCTCAGGCCATCCTTCTGCCTCAGTCTTCCAAGTAGCTGGAACTACAGGCTCGCATGCCCATGCCTGGCTAATTTTTTTATTTATTGTAGAGACAAGGTCTCGCCAAATTGGTCAAGCTGGTCTTGAATTCCTGATAATCTTCTTGTCTCTGCCTCTCAAAGTGCTGGGATTACAGGTGTGAGATATTACACCCAGCAAGAAACCCTATATTTTAACACTCTCACCTTTCACCTGGTGAAAATTTAATTTGCCAATCATATTCTCACTTCTCCATTCTGTGGCCGTGGAATAAAACGTCTGCACTGGTTGACCCCTCAATTTCAGATTTGTATATTAGTTTTGAAATACCCGCAGGAAAGAATCCCATTTTGGGGATAAAGCCGACTGTGTCAGTAATATTACCACAACCTACTCCAGATAATCAGGTATCTGTGTTTTAAAAAATCATTATTACTGATTCTGTCATATAGCCTGAAGTTCAGAATCTCTGCCAATTTTTTTAAATTAACATTTTAACACTTTGACCAGTTTAGCTTAAAAACATTTAAAAAGTATTTATTTTGTTTCTTTGCTTTATAAATAACCATGTTAATGTTTCTGGATACTCACCAAGTATTTTCCAGTTCTCTCTTCTGGGTATCTGATTGAATTGTATTTCCCAGATCTCGTGGTTGGGAGGAGCAGTATGCCTAATGAAATTGTATTTCTAGGCCAGAACATCTAATTGCTAGTTTAGTTAGGACTGTGCTACTGAAATTACACTGGGCGGCCCACCAACAGCACCATCACCTGAACTCTTCTTAGAATGCAGATTCTCAGAGCCAGATGTTCTCTAAGTCAGAATCAGCATTTTCACACGATCCCTAGGTGAACTCACACAAATTAAAATTTGAGAAGCCCTTCTCTAGAGTTCTAGCTTTCCCTGACATTGTGACCAGCAAGGTGTGAGATGGGGATTGATTTGGCAGCCTGAAACTACCTGAGCATCTTGCTAACCAGCAATGGGCATGTAACACAAACTAAACTTTTATATTTTAAGAGGCTTGCGTGACATTTTTTTCTGCAGCATAACATATCCCATACTGACTGGATACCTTTGATGTGCAGTATTTCTTTGTCCTTCTCTTCAAACTCAGTTATAAAATATACAGTGTCAAATGTAAATAAGAAATACCTGATAAAGTATTTAATTAAAATACAGATTTTTTAGCAACAAAGGCAGAAATTTATATCGATAGGAAAATGAATTCAAGAGCAGCCAGAGACAGGATGGAGTGGCACTAGAAAGTTTTTGGGTTCACTCAGGTTTTTGAGGAAATAGCTCTGAGTCGAGCCTGTAATAAGCAGAGAAGAATGGCTGACTCTGTTTTGGTATTTGAAACTCTCTAGTATTAAAACCACAGCCAAGCTTATGGGTAAGAGTCAGGGGATATTATCATAACTTGCCATATGGACAGCTCTGTTTACTGTAAACAAGGGAAAAACAGGTGGATAAAAAAAGTGTAAGAGAAATCGAGAGAGAAGAAAGGAACAGAAATAGTAACAAAGGTTTCAAGCTTACCACAGCTTGCTCTTTTATTTCAAACCCAGAAAATAGCTCTGGGCACGTCTGCCTTGATGAACTGGAAAAGTTCCACACATTAAGGCCAGCAACCCTGCCATAAGGCCATATCGAGAATGAATGCATCTTTTCGATGAAGGGCTAATCTTGTACAAACACATTGCAGGGTGCTTTCAGGCCCTCTAATGACCCCCAGACTCTCTCTTGCACCATATTGTTAATGGAGAGGATATTTGTGTTAAACATTGTGCAGATTAAACTGGTGGATTATTTTCCCTGCATTTTAAAAATATCATTGTGCCCTGTGGCCAGACCATTCCTAACTGAGAAATACAAACTATAACTGAATTTTCTTTTGCTTCATTAGTGGAGGCTTGAGAAAATTTAAAGGGACTGTTCAAATTTCTTTCATAAAACATGCTTATTTCTAAAACACCATAGACTACCAGCAGCTTTAGAATAAGAATGAGAATATTAGAAACCCGATGAAGAATTTGTTGAATCATTTAGGCATTCATTTATTCAAACACGGTGTGCATGTTCTCTTTGTGACAGACACTGTAGTGGGGTAAAGGACAAAGCCCTGTCCTCATGGGGCCTACAGTTCTAGGGTAACTGTGTCTAGGATAAATGTAAGTGTAAATCAGTTCCTTTCACTAGGAATGTGGACCAATTCCTTGATTCTCTGGTAACTGTCACAAACTCACCTTGCTTGGTAGCATGGCGTCATTTTATGATGTACTAATTTCCACCTTCCTTGACATATCACGGTCTCTTTACATTTTTCCACTTACTCAATCTTTTGACAGATCATTTATCTAGCATTTCCTGCCATAAAACTTAATCTTCTGACAGTGCCGCTTTCCCAAGGCATCTCTGCTTTTATTTACCGGTGCTGTTTCCAAAGAAGTGGGTAAAACAACACAGGGACTAAAAATGTTGCATATCAGTTTTCACAGTACACTGAAAATCTACGCCATAGACACAAAGGATGCCAACTATTGGAAATGCCCAGGAGCCAGTCCTGGGACTAAACAAAAGAGGTCCAATATTCAGAGGGCTTTTAAAATCAAGCTCCAAGTTAGTAGGAAGGATTAATATGTTGAAGGAGAGATTCAGCAAGTGGATCATAGTTGGACAATTTATGGATGGGAGAAAGATAAAGAAAATAGGGATTGGGGTGGAGTGAGCTGAGATGATAAATAGATGTGAGTTGGTCAAATGCCTATTTGAAATTAATGCTGCAAAGACTGAGAATTCATGCATCAAATGATTCTTGTACACAGTTTTATTCATTTCACTAGACCTGGATGTGTCCTTAATGCCATGAAACTGGATTATACAAAGTATCTATTGCAGGGGTACAGATGGGTAGGATTGTGTTGTCAAAGAATTTGTCAGCATATCCTCAAGAACTGTTGCTTCCCTCAGAACACTGCTGAAGAAAAAGATCTGTGAAAGTGATTTACAAACCAGAACAACTTTGCCTATGAGAAGTGGCCCTGATGCTATTATTTCTGTTCTTGTTTTAATGCATCCTGGGCACTGAGATAGCATGGCTTGCATTTCCCAGGGTCATTGTTCCCAAGGAAAGCACATTCTGATTTTGTTGGTGCTATCATTCAGACATGTTTGTGGTAGGCAACTAACTTTTCATCTTTCTTAATGCTCTTGCCCTCTAAGCTACCATAGGTGGCTGCTTCTTCTGCCCTGCTTCTAGGTGAAACTGCACACGTGGGTTATAAATTGAAACCTATTTATGATGAAGAAAATGGGAAGATGAAAATAGAGTGCTTATCAACCTGTCACAATACAAGGAGGCTGGAAAGCAAAGTGTCATTCTTGTGCTATCCTCAGAGGAAGAAAACTGATCTTCCTTTCAAAATATGTCAAGAGGAAAAGTTTCAGGCTGCCATGTATGGCCCATATTTCTAGAACCTGGCCCAACTTGGCATCTGCAAGACTTTGTAAACCGAGCCAATCAGAGGATGCTGTTCTATGGGGAAGAAGTAGGACATTACTAGAGACAGAATGATGAGGCACAAATGCAGGATCAGAGGACAAGAAAGCATTTATGAGTGACAATCATTATGTCAAGTTGACCCATGAATACTTATACTAACCAGAACCACATAGGGCTGCTCCTCTGTGTTTGTGCCTGTACAGTCCTACTTGCAGTCACACGCACTCATACACACTCTGTCTTAAATTGGGGTTTTTTTTTTAGAAGGAAATCCTATAAAAAGGACTGTGTTAAAGAAGTTTGGGACGTGATCCTGGAAATTACCAATAGGGAAGTAGGAAGAGAAGAAAGCCTAAGTAAAATGTGTTAGTCAGCTGGTTACCATTACAGGCAACTGGGAACTCCATATTTTGTCAGGGACACCGTATCTTGCACACCTCTGGGTAAAAGTGCAAAACACACATGCAATCCCACATGAGGGGCAAAGAAACTGGGACATTTCTATTCACCAATTTCTATTCATCTTTGGTTAAAGGCTATTCTGAAGGGCAATAATATCCAGGCCCCTCCATCCTTTACATTTGGGATGAGGTGACGCTTGCTATTAGGACACTCTTGAGGACGTGTGAGTGTTTTCAGGAAGAAGCAGACAGTGTTTATTGGATGACGAGTGCTGAGGAAACGTGGGTAAGGCATTGAGAGTATCTGCTATGCACACCGTGGTCCTCAGACTCCATGAGGTCGACTTGTGATTTTTTTTTTAAGCTAATCCTTATTTACATTCACCAAACATCACCAGCAGAAGGACAACTCAGGATCTTGTGGCAGATGGGGAGGTTTTATTTTTTATTGTCATCTACTTCTAATTATCCCCATCCAATGGAAATATAAGGTGAGCCAAAAAGGCAAATTACAGAAGTAATTTTAAGTTTTCTGGAAGCTATTTTTAAAAAGCAAATATAAAATATACACAATCAAGTTAATTTTAATGCTATAATTTATTTAACCAATATATCTAGCACTTTGGGAGGAGGATTTCCTGAGCCCATCGTTCTCTCTAGGGAAAGCCAGCTGACTTGTTGAAAGAACAGCCCTATGAAGAGGGCCATGTCACAAAGAACTAACTTCTGCAAAAAGCCTCCTGAGTTACCTAGACACGAATCTTCCGGTCCTGGTCAAGTCTTGCAGACTGTGGCTCCAGCTGACAGCCTGACTGCAACCTCATGAGAGAGCTCTGGTCAAAACCACCTAATATGACACTCCCAGATGCCTGACCCTCAAAAATTATGTGAGATAATCAATGCCAGTTGTTTTAAGCTGCTAATTTTGGGGCTAATGTGTTACATAGCAATAAATAACTAACGCAACATCCGAGAAATTAATTTCAATCATAAGTGCATATAGAGGGTACATGCTTACAGACTGACATTTTGAGCATTACAGTCAGATTGAAAGGAATAAATGAGAGCCTGAGGATGGAAGATAAGACTGGCCTGTGCTTTATGGGAATAGAGCAGAAAGTGAAAAACATTGTAGGAAGCAAAATTATAGTCCAGAATTTTCTTAAACAGAGCAAAAACACCAAAAACTGTTTCCTAACCTATTGTAAAAAACACAGGGTTGGGATTGATTTAGTAAGGGGAGGTACTAGGTCTAGAAGTCAACATAGTGTTATCCAGATCATCCACAATTAGGAGAAAAAAAGAAAAAAGAGAGAAATAAGTCTTCCGTATAGGGCTCAGGACATATTCTGAGACTATATATCAGAGACAACTGAAAGTATAGTTATGCCCCCAGTCTGGAATTTCACCTAGTATTAAAGGAGGTTTTGGTCCTCCCCGGGGCCTACATTCCAGAAATGTTAACTACGTTTCTAAGGAATGTTAACTACATTTCTTAGGAATGTTAACTACATTTCTTAGGAGGCCATGCCACTGGGGCTAGTGTACAGAATGCTTTATGTGAGCTTCATTAATCTTATTAAATAACATGTCTTTGCCATTCATTGATTAGACATACAAATCATTCATCCCCAGAAGGAATTGCAGAGGAATCTAAAGTCACTCAAAACCCAGCCTTGTGCTGTCTGTGGTTGTCAAGGTAACAGATGTCTGACAATTCCAAGCTACCAGACTTCGGCAGACTATTTTGAAGTCACCATAGGTATAAGCCAGCCTTCCACCTTCCGCTTCCTGTCACAGTTTCCAGAGGCATTCTCAAGAGAGCTAATCAAGGTATTAAGTTTACCCACAGACAAGTAGAGTGCCAACACCCTGTAGCAAGTTAAAAGAAAGAAACAGGATATTCTTTGTGTTCCATCAACTTTGGGTGCCAAGTTCTTCAGTGCCGAGTCGGAGCCCCCTCTGCTGTCAGTGTTTATTATAGCAGCTGTGTTCAGGGCAATGACTGAAAAAGGGTGACTGAAGTGATGGCCTTGCTAACTCTTCTTGCTCCTTTTTGTGGAGCGCAGCCATGATTATAGACGCTATCATTTCTTAATTGCTTACAAGGGGGACAGGCACTTTCGAACATTACCCCATGCTCTAAACATTACCCTATGCAAAATGGGTGTTACTGTGCTTGTGGGAAAAATGAGGAAATTGAGACTTTACATAGTCGAATTCTTACCAAGAATATACAATTTATTAAGTGACATTGCTGGAAGTGTTCATATCAGCAGTGATTTTTCTCACTACTACTTTGCCTCTTCCTGAAACTGAGTCTATCCCTTACTTTTTTTTTTTTTTTTTGAGTTGGAGTCTCACTCTGTCACCCAGGCTGGAGTGCAGCGGCCACTCCTGGCCACAGCAGCCTCGACCTGCTGGGCTCCAGCGATCCTTCCACCTCAGCCTTCCAAGTAGCTGGAACTACAGGCGCGCGCTACCATGCCCAGCTAATTTTTTGATTTATTGTAGAGATGAGGTCTCGCTTGCCCAGGCGGGTCTCGAACCCGTGGGCTCAGGCAATCCACTCACCTCAGCTTCCCAAGGCGCAGGATTACAGGCTGAGCCACCGAGCCCGGCTTATCCCTTACTTTTTTAGATCACATGTACTACGAAACATTTTCTCCTCATGACTGCAAGGATAATGTTAAAAGTGTTTAAGAACTGGTATGGCATGGGAGTTGTCCAATCAGCACAGTTGCCTCACGTAGTGAGTGGAGGGAAGGGTCCCAGAGAGCCTTGGAATGCGGGGAGTTTGTCCTTTAGCCTCAGAGTGGAGGAGTTCTGGAGGGACCATGGAGGCCTTGGGACAATCTTTTATTATGTATTTTAATAGGAGGTGTTGTTATCATCCGAGTAATGCTTGGCTGCTCCCCTTGATACCAATAAATCAAAGGGATGGGGAACTGGTAGAAAGTTTATTTCTGAGTTAGAATCTGGGCAGCAAAGCCAGACTCGAGGTCCTTCTAAAATGTTTCTGCTCCCCCTCCAGGTTCTTACAGTCCATTTTTATAAGTTCAAAGTTGTTAATATCTATATATTAGCCACGTGACCAACAGAATTATATAGAACTTGAGTTTCAGCTGCATCTATCAATAGTGACATTTTTCAGTCCAGATTTCCTGTTGCCAGGTATGGGAGGTATCTCATAGCTTTTATCAGTAGGGCCCGGCAGAACCGTTGACCAAGCTTGCCAGAGTAAAGGGAGTTTACAAGGCCTAAGACATCATGCATCTTTCAGTTGATTGGGCGTAGTCTATAAGGACATCAATGATCCCCTGAAGCCACTTAGTGGGAATGCATAGAAGATAAGGGGACTCTCAGGAATGTGCCCAGGAATGTGCAGGAGGTTTGAAACTTTGCTACGCCCATCTCTAGAGGTTGTGACAAGATGGACAGATATTAGTGGGTCTCTGTATCCGTGTGGTCATACCAATGCAGGACAGCTGAATATAAGCACTGACTGACTGAACAAATGACTAATGGCAAGACAGAACTCTGACCTAATG
>CAUYQG010215874.1:0-20660 GCA_963574415.1 Tarsius wallacei | reverse complement strand
TCTCTCTCTCTCCCCCCCCACCCCCTCACAATTTATTTGTTGAAGAAACAGAATCATTTGTCTTTTTTTTGAGTTGGAGTACAGTGGTACACTCCTGTATACTGCAGCCTTGACCTGCTGGGCTCCGGCGATCGTCCACCTCGGCCTTCCAAGGAGCTGGAACTACAGGCGTGCGCTACCACGCCCGGCTAATTTTTGATTTATTGTAGAGACGAGGTCTCACCAAGTTGCCCGGGCGGGTCTCGAACCCATGAGCTCAGACAATCGACTCACCTCGGCCTCCCAAAGCGCTGGAATTACAGGTTGCGCCACCAAGCCCGGCCAGAATCATTTGTCTTATAAAGCTTCCCTCAGTCTGGATTTTGATGACTGCATTTCCATTTCAGAGTTGCATATTTCTTCTACCGTATTCCCTGAAAATTAGTAGCCAGGTCTAGAGGCTAAGTCAGACTATGGTTAACTTTTTAAAAAATGTAGTCAATGTTTTACCACTAACTGAATCATTTTTGTGTACATAGTATCCTAAATTTGGCCAGTAGGAGTCCCTTGAAGCTGTCTCCTATGTCATTATTTTCTATTAGTTTTATTGCAGTATAATACATGTACGATAAACTGCATCTATTTTAAGTGTACAGTTTATGAAGAGATTTAACAGACATATATAGCTATAAAACTGCTGCCATAGTCAAGATATAGAATATTTCCATCAGGAGAAAACATTACCTGTGTTTCTTTGAAATTAATTTCTGTTCCCTCCTCTGCCCCCAGGTGGCCGCTGAGACAGTTTCTGTAGAGTTGGAGTTGTTTGATTTTTCTTGAATTTTATATAAATTGAACAATACAGTAATACACTTTTGTGTCTGGCTTTCACTCAGTGTAATACTTTTGAGATTTACCACATTGTTCCATGTATCAATAGTTCATTCCTTTTGTATTTCTCTGTAGTATTACATCGTATAGATATGTTACATTTGGTCTGTGTATTTATCCACTGATGAGCATTTGAGTTGTTTCCACTTTTTGGCTGTTACGATCATTTGTGTAAAAGTTTTTGCGTGGACATATGTTTTCATTTCTCTGGAGTAAATACCTACTTTGAAATGGCTATCTTGTATAATAACCATGTCTAACTTTTTAGAAACTTTTCAGCAGTTTTTAAAAGTGGCTAAACCGTTTTCTATTCCCACCAGAAATGTGTGGCACTCCAGTTGCTACACATCCTTGTGAGTCTTTTTAATTTTGGTAATTACTTGGTGTGTGTAGTGGTATCTCATCTCCCTGATGACAATTGATATTGAGGATGCTTTCACGAGCTTATCTTTTTTTTCCGTGAAACATCTGCTCAAAGCTTTATTTTATTTGGGGTTGCTTGCCTTTTTATTATTAAATTTTAAGATTTGTTTATATATTTTGAATGCAAGTCTTTTAATAAATATATAGTATATAAATTTATGCATATACTATATAGTATATAATATATACAACACATATTGCATATATATTTGTAAATTATAATATGTATATATCTGTCAGCATACTTATATTCTTGTTCTCTTTATTTCTCGCTCTCCATCTCTTTCTATATACATATATAGTATTCAATATATAATATTTTCTTCCATTATGTGATTTGCCTTGTTATTTTTTAGAAGTGTCTTCCAAATATTAGTGATTTTTAAAATTTGATTGTGATCAATTTATCACTTTTTTATGGGCTAAATTTTTGTGTCCTATCTAGGAAATGTTTTTCTAAACCAAAACCACAAAATGTCCTCTATGTTTTCCTCTAGAAGCGTCATAGTTTTAGATTTTACAGTGAAGACGATGATCCATTTAGAGTTCAGTTTTATAAATGGTATAAGTAAAGAGTCAATGCTTTTTTTTTCCTGTTCCAACACCATTTGTTGAAAATATTTTCTTTTCCTCCTAGAATTGTCTTGGTAACTGTCAAAAATCTACAGACCATACATGTGAGGGTTTGCTTCTGGACTCTATTTGGTTGCATTGATCTATATCTTTTCTCTATATCATACTGTCCTTATCCCTGCAGTTATATAGTAAGTATTCAGTCATACAATTTAACTTTCCTAATTTGTTTTTCTTTTTAAATTGCTTTGGCAATTCTTGTTCATTTCCATGTAAATTTTACAAAAAGCTTCTCAATTTCTTAAAAAAAAAGACTGCCGGAATTTTGATAGGGATTACACTGAATCTATAGACCACGTCTTAGAGAAATTATATCTTTTTTTTTGAAGTTGGTACATGAAGATTATGCAACACATTTATTTATTTTTTATTTTTATAAGAAGCTATTATCACCATACTAAAGGAAATTATTTATTTTTTATTTTAAAGATGTGGGGTACAATTCAGGTTTAGGTATACCAGTGTTCATTATCCAGGTACCCTTGTTGATGAAGTGTGCCCCTCCCTCCCCTGGCAGTTTCCCACTACTGCCAATCCCTTTCTTATAGTATTATGATAATCGTTCAAGGTTCATTTATGAGTGAGAACATAGGGTACCCTGTTCTTTGTTTCTGTGATAGATCACTGAGTATGATCGACTCTAAATCCTTCCAATTTGCTGCGAAGTCCATATGTTTGTCCTTCTTTATGGCTGCATAATATTCCACGTTCATATTAAATCTACTAATCTGAAGTAAGTATATCTCTCTATTTAAGTATTCTTTAATTTCTCTTAGCAATGTTTTATAGTTGTTCATGTAGATGTCTTGCATACTTTTTGTTGAATCTAAGTATTTTATGTTTTTGATTTCACCATAAGTGGGATAATGTTTATATTTTCTTTTTAGTTCTTTTCTGCATCCTTTGACATGCTCCCTTACCATTTGTTTTCTGACACAGAGAGGTGGTGCATACTTTTCCTGCCCAGGACTAGAATGAAGCTTTTTTTTCCCTCTCCAGTAATGGGTTTCTCTTTAGTGGAAAATGGTTATTTTGTCTTTAGAATATATTCCACTAATGATATATAGTCACTGTACTGAGTTCAAAAGTCACTTGAAATGATATCTTTCTCTGTGTAGTTATTTTACTCATTTAATATACTGCTGGGATTATTTGATTCCATTTATTTCCAATTTTAGAGTTTGTTTCTCTCTACTGATATAATTTCATAAGTATAATATTAACTTGGTTCAAAAGCCCGAATGATATGGTCTTAAAGAAGTCTTGCTTTCCCATAACCGCCATCATTTTCCTTGCGTTGGTCTTTTTTATTAGCCTGTGCTTATCTTTCTGAAGGGTTTTCATTTTGTCATTACAGGTTTTTATTTTCGCCTCCTATCTTTTACAAATTCAGCGTGATTTAGACACTGTTCTGCATCTTGCTTTTACCACTTAACAATATATCCTGGCCATTACTCCAAACGTGTATACAGTTATCCCTCAATATCCTTGAGGAATTGGTTCCAAGACTCCCTGAGGATACCAAACTCTGGATGCTCAAGTCTCTGACATTAAAAAATGTGTAGTATTTGTGCATAACCTAGGCACACCCTCTTGTATACTTTAAATCATCTCCAGATCGCCTACAATACTTAATACAACATAGATTCTCTATAAATAGTGGCTGTGCTGTACTGTTTAGGGAATAACAACAAGAGAAAAAGTCTGTATGTGTTCAGTACAGATGCAATTTTTTAAGGTTTTATTTTAAAGATGCTGAGTAAAAGTCAGAACAGGGTACATAAGACGTCTAGATTCAGGTGAAGCATGGGCCTCTCATTGGCCCTCTTGTTGATTCTATGTTCCCCCTGTCACCTCCTGGCAGTATGCCGCTATTGCCAATCCCTTCTTTGTAGTATTATTTACGTGTTCAGAGTCCACTTATGAGTGAGAACACGTGGTACTCAGCTCTTTGTTTCTGTGATAGATCACTGAGTATAACAGACTCCAAATCCATTCAAGTTGCTATGAATGCCATCGTTTTTTCCTTCTTTATGGCTGCGTAATATTCCATCATGTATGTGTACCACGTTTTTTTTTCCAGTCCAATTTCAATGGGCAGCACAGTTGTTTCCATGTTTTTGCTATTGTGAATAGAGCTGCAACAAACATGAGGGCTCGGGTACCTTTTTTGAAGAATCATTTTTTTTTTAAATTTATTTTAAAGATGTGGGGTACAATTCAGGGTTGGGTATACAAATGTTCATTATGCAGGTACCCTTGTTGATGAGGTGTGACCCTCCCTCTCCTGGCAGTTTCCCTCAACTGCCAATCCCTTTCTTATATTATTATGATAATTGTTCAAGGTCCACTTATGAGTGAGAATATATGGTACTCTGCTCTTTGTTTCTGTGATAGATCACTGAGTATGATAGACTCTAAATCCACTCAAGTTGCTGCGAAGTCCCTATGTTTGTCCTTCGGAAGAATGATTTGATTTCCTCAGGGCATATTCTCAGAAAGGGGATTGCTGAGTCATATGGAAGGTTAATTTCTGGTTCTTTTAGGAAGAGCCACACTGTCTTCCAAAGAGGTTGCACTAGTTTGCATTCCCACCAGCAGTGTAGAAGCATTCCTTTTTCTCTGCATCCTCACCAGCAGTGCAGAAGCATTCCTTTTTCTCTGCATCCTCACCAGCACCTGTTGTTGTTTGTTTTATTAATGATAGCCATTCTTATTGGAGTTAGGTGTTATCTCAATGTGGTCTTGGTTTGCATTTCTCTGATGATTAGTGAGGCCAAGCATTTTTTCATGTATCTGATGACTGCTCATATGTCTTCTTTTGAGAAGTGTCTATTCATGTCTGTTGCTTACTTTTTAATGGCGCTGTTGGTTTTTCCTTTTCAGCACATTTAAATTCCTTGTAGATCCTGGATGTTAGGCCTTTGTCTAACATACTGTTGGCAGATATATTTTCCTATTCTGTGGGCTGTCTCCCTGTTCTCATGATAGTTTCTTTTGATCTGCAAAAGCTTTTCAATTTGATGTGGTCTCACTCGTCTATCTTATCTGTTATGGCATGGAATTTTGGGGTTTTGATCAGGAACTGGTTGCCAGCTTCAATTTCCATAAGGGTGTCTCCTGAATTTTCTAAGATTCTAATAGTTTGAGGTTTTACATTTAGGTCTTTGATACATTTCGAGTTGATTTTTGTGTATGGTGATAGGTAGGGGTCCTGTTTCAATTTTCTGCATGTGGTCGACCAATTTTCCCAATACCATTTACTGAATAGGTTCTCCTCTCCCCAGTGGTTGTTAGTGGAGGCTTTGTCAAAGATGAGTTGGTTGAGGAATTAAGGTTTTGCTTCTGGAATCTCTATCCTGTTCCATTGGTCTATATACCCGTCCTTGTACCAATACCAGGCTGTTTTGATTATTGTAGGCTTATAATAAAGTTTAAAGTCCAGAAGTGTGATACCTCCTGCTTTGTTTCTTTTGCTGAGTATTGTTTTGATTATTTGTGGTCATTTCTGTTTCCATATGAATTTCTATATTGTCATTTTTAGGTTTGAGAAGATTGATGATGGTAATTTAAAGGATATTGTGTTAAATCTGTAGATTGCCTTGAGTAGGATGGACATCTTAACAATGTTGATCCTTCCAATCTATGAGCATGGGATATATTTTCATTTATTTATGTCTACTTGGATTTATTTGAGCAGTGTTTTATATTTTCATTGTCAAGGTCTTTCACTTCTCTGGTCTGGAAGATGCCAAAGTATTTAATTTTGGAGTTAGCTATTGTGAATGGGATTGTGCTTTTTATTTGTTTTTCTGCCTGTTTGTTGTTTGTGTATAAACATGTGGTTGTCTTTTGCACATTGATTTTATACTCTGAGACTTTGCCAAAGTCCTTTTTCAGTGCAAGGAGGTTTTTGAAGATTCACTTGGGTTTTCCAGGTATAGGATCATATCATCCTCAAAGAGGGATAGCTTAACTTTCTCTTTTCCTATTTGGATACCTCTGATAGCCTTCTCTTGTCTGATTGCTCTAGCTAGGACTTCCGACACCATTTTGTACAGGAGGGGTGAGAATGGACAGCCTTGTCTTGTTTCGGTTTTCAGGAGAAATGTTTCCAATTTCTGTCCATTTAGTAATATGTAGGCTGTGGATTTAATGTAGATGGCTCTTATTATTTTGAGGTGCGTTCCCTCTATGTCTAGGTGTTCAAGGTTTTTTTTAAATCAAGAATGGATGCTGGATTTTGTTGAAAGCCTTTTATGCATCTAATGATATAATCATGTGGTTCTTGTTTTTATACTGTTGATATATTGAATTACATACAGGGGTCTTGTGGATGTTAAACTAGTCCTGCATCCCTGGGATGATGCCTACTTGGTCATGGTGGGTGATTTTTGAGATGTACTGTTTGATCCGATTTGCTAGAATCTTGTTGAGAATTTTTGCATCTATGTTCTTAAAGGACATTGGCCTGTAGTTCTTTCTTTGAGGGTCTTTTTGTGGTTTGGGTATCAGTGTGATGTCAGCTTCATAAAATGAATTGGGGAGAGAGAGAGAGAGAGAAAGAAAGACTAATGAATTAAAAGTGACTTAAAGTTATCAATTGATTGCTTTATATTGATCTTATATGAATCTTGATTCAAACAAAAAACTTCAAAACTTTTACAAAGCAATGCAGAAATCCAAACCCCGGCTATCTGATATTAAAAAATGCTCATGTATAAAGATGATAATAGTTCTGCGGCTGTGTTTTTTAAAAGATGTTTTAGTTTTTAGGGATACTTACTGAATTTGCTATAGATAAAATGATACATTTAGGATTTGTCCAAAAAGATTTCATCAGGGGAGTGGCGGACATCTGGTTGAAGAAATGCAGAGCTAAGAAGCTATGTGTATCTTAACTCACTTATTCCTCACAACACACATGTGACATAGACGTAACTGCTATACCCATCTTGCAGATGAGAACCCAGAAGCGCAGTAAAGCACTTGCCCGAGGTTACCCAAAGCTCACAATGATTCCAAAGTCCACGGTGGGGATTCTGTCAGACGCTGAGTGGATCTGCTCCAGTCACGCATTCCTGAACAGGACAGATGACCACATGATGGGTCTGAGAACCCACTGGGCTCACTGTGAAACAAACCGGAGCTGAACTCTGCTAGCCACCTGCCCTCCCTAAGTCCTTGCTCTGCCTGTGGACCACAGTGATGCTTTGCATCTCCTAGAATCATCACCGGCTTGGAGCCATTGTCCAGTAGTCCTGAGAAACCTTTTTTTGCTTTTCCTCTTTTAATTTTTATTTTAAAATTGTAGGGTACAATTCAGGATTAGGTATACAAATAATCATTGTGCAGGCACCCTTGTTGATGAGGTGTGTCCTCCGTTTCCCAGGCAGATATCGACTACGGTCAGTCCCACCTCTCCCTCCCCACTGCAGTTTCCCGCTACTGTCAATCCTTTTCTTAGAGTATTATGATAGTAGTTCAAGGTCCACTTATGAGTGAGAACATGTGACACTCAGCCCTTTGCCGAGAAACCTTCTTATTTCCTCTTCCTCAATGCACAGTTACCCCGATGAAAGGCAGTAGGCCGCCTTGTGAAAGACTGAGACAACCATGAACAGTATTAGTTTTGGGAATGTAGCAGGGTCCTTTCCTCAAGGGGGCAGACCTCTCCTTTATTCAAAGGGTTCTGGGTCCGTAAACTGGCTCAAGTCTGGGAATTGAGTGAAGGGCTGGGACTTTCTGTTTCAGTGATTCAGATTAGACTTTTGTTCACTTGACCTGGAGCTTTTCTGTTTACACAGATCAGGTGAGAATTGAATGGGCTTCCTCCTATTTATTTCAGGCATGGGGACACCATGATCAATTAGCCAACATGGAAGGTCCACGTGAGCCGGACGGTCACAGCAGCGGCCTGTGCTGTGACCATCCCTTACGGTAACTAGGCCCACCTGCCTTTGAAGGATGACTGCCACCCTTGGCTCCTGCAACCTAGAATCCATTCTCTCCCTGTGCATTTAGTTTTCTCAGTTCAGTGACTACAGTACCTTCCATGACGTGTCTGGCTATGGAGAAGAGTGATCACATTTCAGAGTGATCGGGTCTCCCCTCACACATTTATTTTTCAAAGTTGTGAGAGGGCTGTCTCTTCTGGACTCTCCTCATGTGCATGAGCAGATCTTAAATGACAAGTAATACTACACTCCCCCTAAGCCTGTGAACCCCTTCCTCCATGTTCATCCAAGGTGGCTCTGTCATTTCTAACTCACTCATAGTGGGGGCCCCTCGGGTTCATGCTTCAGCCAACCTACCTAAGCTCCCCAGTTTGCATCTACCCTGGATTATTCTCAAAAAACAAGTGACTGTTTGTAGAGGCCTGACTCTGTTCATTGGGCTGTAGGTAGGGACCCAGCATGCCTGGGCACCTGTACCACCGGAAACATGGCAAAGGAATCCTGCGAGGAGACTCTATAGTTTCTTGTCACCGTAGGGACTGGGGCGCCTTTTCCCAATGGATTTGGAAATAATGGGGATACGCCTTTCAGGAGAAGGCAACCTTGAGATGGTAAAAAGCCAGTGCTCTCTTCCTTAGCCATCAGGGTGTGTGAAGGCTGCCTTTGGAGGGAAGTCACATCTGAATTTCCAGGCGGCCACCTTTATTCCCTTTTAGAAGTTTCCTGTCTACACACCTAGATAGTAAGTCCCTCAAGGACAGAGACCGTGGGTCTCTTGTCACTATTCCCAGTAGCTAATTAATAAAAGTCTACTAAATTTATGACTCCATCTAGCTTCTTTAAAGTAAGGGGACATTTTAATTTTTCTTTTCTGGTGAGAGTGAGGTGCCATGGGCAGACGCAGTCATGGCTGGGGACAGTGTAAAATGGCACAATGCCTTCGGAAGCAATTTGGTGATATGTATTGAGACTTTAAATTCACACGCTTGGACTCTATAACTCCACTTGAAATTTAGCTCAAGGTAGCCATTCTAAATGGAGGAGAGTCAGAGGTGGAGAACCTGTGTCCATAAGGATATACAATGCAGCATTATTTAAAATTTAGGACAGCTGAAAACACTTTGCATGTCGAACAATGTGTGGAGAATTGAATAAACTCTTATGCAACCCTGAAAACTTATAGCTGATTGTGTGTGTGTGTGTGTGTGTGTGTGTGCGTGTGTGTGTTTTAATCTAGGCAACAAGGAAAGCAAGTGAGAAAAATATTCCAAATTTGGGGTTTGGTTATCCTATCAGGGTCATAAGACGTAGCATGGATTTCTCTATGTTTAGTGTTTAATTCAATGTGCTTATAATACTTTCAAAGATATGTAATTAGGCAAAGAGGAGAATGTGGTGGGGGGAGAGGATAGAAAACTGACCTATAGGAAATCAAAGCACCTCACTTTCTCTGATACTTTAGAAGTTTATAGGACACAATATCAAATTTGAGTAGTGTGGCCTGGGTGAATTGTCCGCGCTTCACATTTTTAGAAGCTTTTGCTTTATATAACCTTTCTTTGGGGCATGAGAATGCTCGCCTTGTCAAAAAATGTCCCACTTCTTGTTCAGGCTATTTTAATCATCACACACTAAGCTGCTTGCTGTGTTAAATGCTTAAGGGACTATGTTTTAGTACCACTTAAAGAGTTTTAAGTAATCTTCTTGTTTATTTCCTTTCCTTTAAAAAATGCCTTTTGGTTTTAAAAAGGTGTTTGAAATATAAGGTTGGGGAGTTTGTGCATAAAAATAATTACAATAATGCTTAAAAGCTCTTACTCTAGAAGCACAAGCAGCCCTTAGCAGGCTCCTGTTTTGCCCAAGATCAGAATTTGAAGTTTTCTTCCTTGGGACTCAACACGCTGGCACTTCTGGTGTGGGTGCCCTGAAATGCTCAGCCCATCTGAAATTTTAGAACCTGGAAAATGTGCTTTATTCTTCATGATATGAATGACCATGCGTGCGACTGTCCGTGGCTATCATGGAGTTGATTCTAACAATTTAATCAAATGTGCTTATACAGAATGTTTGGTCTGCTCATTTAGTTAAAAATAATTGTGTACACAAACCAGGTGTGGTGGCTCAAGCCTGTAATCCCAGCACTTTGTGAAGCCGAGGTGAGAGGATTGCCTGAGTTCAGGGGTTTGAGGGCAGCCTGGGCAACTTGGCGAGACCTCGTCTCTGCAATAAATCAAAAAGTTAGCCGGAAGTGGTAACGCCCACCTGTACTTCCAGGTACTTGGGAGGCTAAGGCAGAAGGATCGCCTGAGCCCAGTAAGTTGAGGCTGCAGTGGCCGTGAGCATGCCACTGCACTCCACCCTGGGTGACAAAGTAAGACTCCAACTCAAAAAAAAAAAAAAAATATATATATATATATATGTATATATATATATAATATACAAAATAAATAGTTTTGAAATTAACTAAATAAAATTTATTTCATGATCAATTGCCAGATTCAAAGTTTGATAAATTGTTTAATATTCATCTGAATTTTTAAAAAATATCTAGATTATGAAACTATAATTATAACTCAAAAATATTTGAGAGACAGACAGAGATTGATTTCTGGTAAAAGCTTAAAAGCAACCAAAAATATCCTTTCAAATCTCTCTGTGTGTGTGTATTATATATATTATAGCTTAATAAGTCAACCATGTGAAAAAATATGCTTCTCTAGATATAAATCTGCCTTATAGTAGATAGAAAGCTTACTCTCAAATATAAAGTCTGGAATTGAATCTGAATCACAGAGACAAAATTCTTACAAAATCTTTACACGAAATATTCACATGGCAGAATATCCATTTTATGCCAGTTTTGTATGCGGAGTTCTGATTCTTATTTTGAGCACCTGAAAATATAGCTCTTGTTTAAAACTGCAGCTTTGAATCTCAGTTTTATTTAGGGGTGAATACATAGAACATGACAAAATAATATTATGATGTATATCAAGCTTGTGCATAAAGTCATAAACTCTAACATCTTAGACTTGATGATAAATCTGCCCTCTTTTTTATCCCTTTTTTGGGTTGTTGTTTACATACAAGTTTTTGAAAAAATATTAAGAGGGAAAAGGATTAGGTGGCCCTGGCTGACGTCATCTAGTTTAACGCTACAAATATTTACCTAACAGGCCCTTTGCCGAACACCGGGGGCAAGAAAGGGGCAATGTAAACAAGACACAAGACACAAGATAGTTTCAGCTTTCTGGATTTCAGTGTCCCTTGTCTCCTTTCTGTCGGATGCTCTCCGGAGCATCACATGCTGTGGTTGCACTGCAGTTACAAATGTGAGGAAAACCACGATGCTGCTGCTGCACCTTGGATTTCATGAGTCGTGCCTACCTGCAGTCGTTTTTTGTTTTTTTTCTTTACTTTGAAGATGTGGGGTGCAATTCAGCGTTAATACAATACAAACGTTCATTCTGCAGACACCGTTTTTGACGAGGTGTGCCCCTCCCTCCCCTGGCAGTTTCTCTCAACTGCCGATCCCACCCCTTCTCCCCGGTAGTTTCCCGCTACTGCCAATTCCTTTCTTATAGTGTTATGATGATGATTCAAGGTCTGCTTGCACGGTGTAGAGTCTCAGTTTTGCAAAATGTAAAAAGTCTGGAGACCCTTTGCACAATAGGGTGGATTCATACACAAGACTACTGAATTATGCACTTAAAAATAGGTGTATACCAATTTTATGTCATGTGCTTTTTTAACTACAATTTTTAAAATACTGGAAAAACATTGAATTAAAAAAAAAAACAATGTATAGACCAGGTGCGGTGGCTCATGTCTGTAATCCCAGCACTTTGGAAGACCGAGGTAGGAGGATTGCTTGAACCCAGGAGTTAAAGACAAGCAACATAGTGAGACTTAGTCTCTAAAAAAATAAAATTAGCTGGATGTGGTAGCACACTCCTGCAGTCCCAGCTACTTGGTAGTCTGAGGTGGAAGGATCCCCTGATCCTAGGCAGTCGAGGCTGTGGGGAACCATAATTGTGCCACTGGACTCTAGCATGGGCAACAGAGTGAGACCCTGACTCAAAACAAAAACAAAATATGTACTTATATTTTAATTCTCTCCTTTAAACACCGGCATCGAATTCCCTCCCCCTTGAATGTGGCCCAGACTTAATGCCTTATGTAGAATAAGTAGAAGGTGGTAGAAGTGATGCTATGTCATTTTCCAGGATAAGTCATGGAGAATATATCCCTTCGGCCTGCCTCTCTTGCTCTTGGGTCATCTGTTCTGAGAGAAGACGGAGGCCATGCTCTGAAGGCACTCAGCAATCCTTTGGAGAGTCCCATGCGGAGAAGGACGAAGGCCTTCCACCCACAGCCAGTACCTCTCCCAGCCCCAGGCAAGCTTCCAGACTGCAGTTGTGGCCAACCTCCAACAGCATCACTTGGAAGACCCCAAGACAAAACAATCCACTGAGACACTCCTGGATTCCTCATTGACAGAAAGGTAATAAGCCATTGAATTTTGAGGCAACATTTTACACAGCAGCAAATAATCTATATCAGGCAAGGAAAAGTGCAAGCCACTTGCAGGAGGGAAAACTGAGTGAGTCTTTGTCACCGACCAATCCTGAGTTCAAATCCTTCTTCTGACAATTACCACTCGCATTCCCATTTCAAACCTCACAATTCCCCTTTGAAAAACGGGCAGATTGCCATCTCTTTTGTAAAGCTGAGGCTAGCATTCAACGGGATGGGGAATGTCCAGTAGAGGACAGAAGAGGTGCTCAGTAAATGGGAGCTCTTATTATTTGAGTTTTTAGGACACATCAAAGATAGGGAATCATCTTTATCTCATCTCAAAGTCAGTGTGGTCATTTTGTCCACATTCAATCTGTGGAGTCCCAGGACATTAGGGCTGGGAGGAATCCTGGAACTCAATCCGCCCGATGCCTTCGTTTAGTAGATGTTCACAAAGACCTGGGTTGTTTAAACAGTTTGCCCAAAATCCACCCCGGGCGAGGCAAGTCCAAGACCCAGGCAACTGACTCACGGCCTAGAACATGATGTGCTCAATAATGATAATCTCAAGACCCCCATCTTGTGTTAGACTGATCTGCTAGTCATACTTTCTATTACTGGAGTATTTTCCTTAGCTCCAACAGAGAGCCCGTTCATTAGTCCCATAAGCTGTTCCCTGATGAGCACACACAAAAGTCCCATTTTGCGTGGAAGTGCTGGAACTAAACCTATGCACAACTTTCCAGTTGATTCAATGTGGCCAGAAATGACATGAGCCAAGGAAAGATGTACAATCAGTCTATTCCTTGCACGGCCAGCCTTGGACTCATATTGCTATACAGATATCTTAAGCTCTGATGGACCGTTCGCCTTACCTGTTTCTCTCCATCACTCCCCAACATCTCCATATGGACCAAAACATGAAGAAAATACCCTACACCAACTTCACAGAGCCTTTTCCTCTTCCTGAATGTTCTGGTTAAAAGGTTAAACTAGAATCAACAGCACAAAGAAACTGCGTACCGTAAATTTTTTTTAGAGAAATCAGAAAATCTAATTAAGTGAATAATTTCTAAAATCCAAAATAACCTCAATGAAAGTATTTTTGAAACTTAATGTGGCCTAGATTTTTATTTCTGAACTATTTGCTTTATTTTATTTTCCTATTTTCTCCCCTCCGTCCTCTTTTCCTCTTCCCTTCCTCCCTGCCTTCTTTCTTTCTTGTTTCTTGATTTTTTTTGTAGTTGGAGTCTCACTCTGCTGCCCAGGCTGGAGTGTAGTGGCATGCCCACGGCCACCCCAGACCTCCTGGGCTCCGGCGATCCGCCTCAGCCTTCCAAGTAGCCGGAACTATAGGCATGCGCTACCACGCCCAGCTAATTTTTTGTTTATTGTCGAGACGAGGTCTCGCCAAGTTGTCCAGGCTGATCTTGAACCCGTGGGCTCAGGCAATCTACTACTCGCCTTGGCCTCCCAAAGTGCTGTGACTGCAGGCTGAGCCACCGAGCCCTGCCTATTTCATTTTTAGTGCCCCAATAATTTTTATCTAGTTATTTATTTTACCTGGTTATTTATTCCCCCTTCTTTCCCACAGAGTTCTTGGCATGCTCTTGAATTCATTTATTTCCTTACTGGAGTACATTTTCCAAGAGTGTTTTCAAAGAAGAACTTTGAGAAATAAGCTTTCTGAACCTTATATGCCTGAGAATATATTTACTGTGCCCGCACATTAAAATTATAACTTAGCAGAATATGAAGTAAGTTCTTCTTCCAGGATTGCTGTTGGGAAATCTGATCCTCATTATCCTGTGGTTAATCATCTCTTTCTACATAGGAGTCTTTAAAATTTTCTTTTTAATGGTCTTAAATACATGTGTGTGTGAGGGCTTTCCTTATTTACACAATTTTTGGATTCTATGGCCCTTTGCAATGCAAAATCTTTGCATTTTTGCTTTTGGAAAATTTTTACTCATTTAAAAAATATTTTTATCTTTTTTTCTGGGACATTATATATACATATACGTGCATGTGTGTATATATATATTATATATTCGTCGTTATTTATATGTATATACACTATGCTTTACATCTCAACTTTTCTATTATATTTTCATATTTTTACTCTTTCCTGATGCTTCAGAGGGATTTTTTTCAGTCTGAATTTCTAAGTCACTAATAAGTTATTTGACTGTATTTATTCTTCCAGTTATTCCGTTATTTTGTTGTTTGTTTCAACGGTTGTTCTTACACAGCATATTTTTATTTGGTTCTGCTTGTTTCTACTACATGTTCCCAATATCCCCTCTAAATTGTGTTGCATTTATTTTAAAGTCTTGATCCTTCTGGCCTATTTGTTCTTGTCCCTCCAGTACATGTTTGTACGGTTTTTCTCTCCTTTTAAATTTGATGGTATCCTCAGGCATCTGGTTGATTTTGCTTCCGGGATCATTTTTCCCTTGGGAATGTCAACTTTTTATGAAGGTACTTTTTATCTTGGAGTATGGGGCCAAGGTCTTAGCTTGTTCTGCTGCTAGTGAGTTTCAGGAGAGAAGAATACCCAAGGAATAGATCCCACAAAGACACACTCTGGACTGGCTGCCCTACTCGCTGCCATTTATAGGAAGCCCTAACATTCATGCCTCCCTTGACTTCCCGCTCATTACTATTCTCTTTAGGAAGACATCCCCTTTCGTCTAATCGCCCAGTCTATGAGGGGTGAATGGCCATTCAGAATGCCCCCACTTACTACAGAAGGTTCACGTTATTCCAGTGTTAGTCTCTCATCCCTGTCTCCCTGGTGCTGGACTGCTACTGTTATTTTTCTGTCCCACATTGGTGATGGGATGGCAATGCAGCAAAGGGAAAATAGCACAACTAAACAGTGCCTGCCTCACTATTCTTCCCCATCCCATCTTACCACCTGCTTCTCCTTTGCCTCATTGCTGTTTTTCCTCTATGACAAGTCATAGCGCCATCGGAGTCCCTGGGGGTCCTGCTGGGTTTGTCTCCCCCCTTCTCCAAAGTCATACAATTTTCTCTTCCTTTTTTAGCATTGTCAATTCTGGACCAGGAAGGGAGCCAGCAGCCCACACTAGCTCTCTCTTTCTGATGGTAAATGGTCATAAAACAATATTAGCAGATTGTCTCTTTAAGCTTTTATTCTCAAGACAAATTATTAAGTCAAGTAAAGCTTTCTTCATTGATTAGAGTAAATGCATTGATTGAGCTTCAAGCAATAGAATATTCCAGTATTCTTGCTGAAAGTCAGACTCTTCTTTACCAAGAAATATGTTTGAACCACCCACAATTTATTCACACATTTAGCAAATATTTATTGGGTACCTACTAAGTGGCAGATGCTGTATAACTGCTTGGGATACATTAGTGAACCCAAAAGTCAAAGTCCTTGTCCTTGAGAGGCTTAAAATGAACTATAAATAGAGTAAGTAAATTGAAGTATGTTAGAAGATGCTAAGTACTATTTTTTTAAAAGTAGAAAAGAGAATGGAGAACCAGGAGTTGTAGGAGGTATGGATGAAAATTTTAATTAGGGTGGTCAGATTTTTTTTCATTAAGATGACTCCTGAGCTAAGACTAAAAGGGACAGTAAAGAATGGAAGAAAACATTAGACCTTACTTAATGTGAAGGTGAACGAAGAGCTTTCAGAATTACAAAGAAATCAAAAAGATAAACAAGAAGCAAAATGATCAGTCACTCAGTGCTGATGTTGCAATGGTGGCCATTTATGTCCTTTATTGCACCTCTCCTTTTTATAAGGACCAGATGGCTTCCCAGATGAATTCTACAAGACATGCAAGGAGCAGCTGATACCAATCTTTTTGAAAGTATCTCAGGCAATAGAGAATGATGGAATTCTCCTTAACTCATTTTACGAAGCTAGCATCATACTGATACCCAAACCTGGCAAAGACTCAACAAGAAAAGAGAATTACAGACAAATCTCCTTCATGAACATAGACACAAAAATTCTCAACAAGATTCTAGTAAATAGAATTCAAGAACACATCTCAAGTTTCATCCACCATAACAAGATAGGCTTCATTTTCAGGACGCAAGGCTGGGTTAACATTCACAAGACCATAAACATAAGTCAGCACACTAATAGGTGTAAAACCAAGAACCACATGATTATCTAATTAAACACAGAAAAAACGTTCGAGAAAATTCATCATCCCTTCTTGATAAAAATCCTCGGACATGTAGGCATAGAAGGAACATTCCTCAATATGACAAGAGCCATCTATGATAAACCCACAGCCAACATTTTGCCCAAAGGGCAGAAGCTGGAGACATTCCCCCTAAGAAGTGAAATAAGACAAGCATGCTCACTCTCATCCTTCCTATTCAACATAGGGTTAAATGTCCTAGCCAGAGCAATCAGGCAAGAGAAGGCAATCAGGCATATCCAAATAGGAAAAGAAGAAGTTAAGCTATCCCTCTTTGCAAACAATATGATTCTATACCTTGAAAACCCTAGGGAGTCTGTCAAAAGCTTCCTCACACTGATAAATGACTTTGGGAAAGTCTTGGGTTGCAAAATCAACGTGCAGAAAACAGTTGCATTTCTATACACCAGCAACAGGCATGCAGAGAACCAAATAAAAAACACAATCCCATTCACAATAGTCACACAAAAAATGAAATACCTTGGTATCCATATAACCAGAGAAATGAAAGACATTCACAACAAGGACTACATAATGCTACTCAAAGAAATAAAGGCTGACACAAACAAATAGAAAAATATCCCATGTTTAAGGACTGGGAGAATCAATATTGTCAAGATGTCCATCCTACCAAAGGCAATCTACAGATTTAATGCAATGCCCATTAAATTGCTAACATCATTTTTCACAGACCTGGAAATACAATACAGAAATTCATTTGGAAACAAAAAAGAGTACAAATAACCAAAACAATCCTCAGCAAAAGCAACAAAGTGGGAGGTATCACACACTTCCAGACCTTTTAGACTTCATTACAAGACTACAGTAACTAAGAGAGCATGGTATTGGTACAGGAATAGGCACATCGAGCAATGAAACAGTACAGAGATTCCAGAAGTAAAAACAACTCATCTTTGACAAAGTCACCAATAATAATCACTGGGGAAAGGAAACCATATTCAGCAAATGGTGCTGGGAAAACTGACTGGCCACATGCGGAAGAAAAAGACTAGGTCCCTACCTGTCACCATAAACAAAAATCAACTAAAAATGGATCAAGGACTTAAATGTAAAACCTTAAAACTTAGGAATCCTAGAAGAAAATGTAGGAACCACTCTTATGCTCATTGGAGTAGGCAACCAATTCTTGATCAAATCCGCAAAAGTGAATAACATAAATGATAAGATATACAAGTGGGACCTCATCAAACTGAAAAACTTTTCATGCAAAGGAAATCATCGAGAAAGTAGGGAGAAAATCAACAGAATGGGAAAAATATTGGTAAATTATGCACCTGACAAAGGTCTAATTTTCATGATCTACAATGAACTCTAATGAGCCGAAAGGAAAAAGAAAACAAACAGCCCTATTAAAAAGTGGGCAAAGGACATGAACAGACACTTCTCAAAAGATGACATACAAGCAGCCAACAGACACATGAAAATTTTCTCAGCCTCACTAATCATCAGAGAAATGCAAGTCACACCTGCAATGAAATACCACCTAACTCCGGTAAGGATGCCTGTCATTTATAAGTCAAAAAACAACAGGTCACATGAATGTTCGATTTTTAAATCTTTTAGGAATCGCCAAACTGTTTTTCACAGAGGTTGTACTAGTTTACACTTCCACCAATAGTGTAGAAGTGTTCCCTTTTCCCTGCATCCTCTCCAGTATCTGTTGTTTTTTGAGTTTTTGATGATGGCCATCCTGACTGGAGTTAAATGGTATCTCAGTGTGGTTTTAATCTGCAGTTCTTTGATGACTAGTGAAGCTGAGCATTGTTTCATGTATCTGTTGACTGCTCATATGCCTTCTTTGAGAAGTGTCTATATCTTTTGTCTACTTTGTAATAGGCACTCAGATCACTCTATGAAAAAAATACCTGCCCACACATGATTATTGCAGCATTATTCACAATAGCAAAAACATGGACCCAACTATGCTGCCCATCGAAAGTGGACTGGATTTTTAAAATGTGGTACATATACACCATGGAATGCTACACAGCCATAAAGAAGGACAAAATTATGAATGTCACAGTAACTTGAATGGACTTAGAGTTTATACTACTGAGTGATCTATCACAGAAACAAAGAATTGAGTACCACATGCTCTCACTCATAAGCAGACCTTGAACAATTATCATAATGCCATAAGAAAGGGATTGGCAGTAGTGGGAAACTGCCAGGGGAGGGAAGGGACCCAACTCATCAACAAGGGTACCTGCATGATGACCATTTGAATACCGGACCCTAATTGTACCCCATGTTTTCAAAATAAAGTAAATAAAACCTATTTTTAAAAAACAGGTGCTGGCGTGGCTGCAGAGAAACAGAAATACTTCTGTACTGTTGGTAGAAATGTAAGCTAGTTCAACCTCTATGGAAAGCAGGGTGGTGATTTCTAAAATAACAAAAATTGATCTTCCATACAATCCAGCAATCCCTTTCTTGGGAATATACCCAGAGGAACACAAATTACTCTACCAAAAAGACGCCTGCACACGCACATTTATTGCCATACTATTCACGATAGCCAAAGCATGGAACCAACCCTACTGCGACTGAAAATGGACTGGATAAGGAAAGTGTGGCACATAAGCATGACGGAGTATTATGCAGCCATAAAGAAGAACAAAATCATGAACTTCATGGCCAGTTGGATGGAGTTGGGGACCATCAGACTAAATGAACTATCACAGAAAGAAACATCCGAATATTGCATGTTTTCACTCATAAGTGAGCCCTGAACGCTAGTTGCATTAACACGAGGGTGAAATTGGCAGTCACTGGGCACTGATAGGGTAGGGAGAGATTGAGGAAGGTAGCGGGCATGTAACAACACAAAGGGTACTTGGTCCACCACCAGGGGGAATGGGGGCCAGTCAGAAACCCGAGCTTCACCTGCACACTCCCTATTTATGTAATCGATCCCCACGTGTAGCCCACAATTCTATAATAAATAAATGTATTACCAAAAAAATGTACGAAGTGCCTGCGTACTATATCAGCCTTCCTTACATCATTTCACTAAGTCATCACAAGGCTTAATCTATGAAGATAATGAAGTCTAGAGAGGTTCAACTGTTGGCCTAAGGTCCATCTGGTTACTAGATAGAAGAATGAAAATCCTGGACTAGGATCGGGTGGTTCCAGGTCCTTCTTTTTCCCAGTGGTTCCCCCTCCCCCCAACACAATCATCAGGAGGTCCTAAGTTACAGATGCCTGGAATGTTCCCAGACTTGCCAGATCTGAATATTAATGAAGAAGAGGAATAAGAGGAAGAGGAAACCTGCCCATAGCCTTGTCTAAGTAGCCCCTTCCAACCCAAATTTGGTCCTTCTGCTTGCACACTGTGGTTTATCACCCTCAGGACTGCACCATGGCCCTAGTACAACCATCTTCAGACTGGATAATTTGGTCTCTGGGATTTTCAAGGGACACAGAGCCAGCCCTGGTTTTAAGAGCATCTCAATCCCACGATCACTCTTTCCTAAAATTGGCTCTGAGGATGTTGGTTCTTCTTTCTTTCCTTCTTCATTTAACAGAAAACAAAGCCCATCTCTTACTTTGGTATATTGCTCTGGGGTGTGAAACCCAGCCCACACGAAGGGATTCTTGGAAATATCCGTATCACCGTTGAGAACGTGAATGCCTTTTATGAATGGGCACCTATTTATTTTTCCACTAAGGGATTTTCCAAACTTTTAACAGAACTGAAGGAGGAGATAATAGATCATTAATAAAAAAAATTAGGTCGGATCTGAATATTAATGAAGAAGAGGAATAAGAGGAAGAGGAAACCTGCCCATAGTCTTGTTTAAGTAGCCTCTTCCAACCCAAATTTGGTCCTCCTTGGTGACTTTTGGCATATAACTCAGAAACATTTCAAAGAATTGCTATCAGGAAACTCCTTTCAAGTATGTATTTGTGTCAGCAAGTTGTCTCAGCACTTACATCTATCTTTTTTTTTTTTTTTTTTTTTTTTTATATTATTTTATTTTTTTATGTTATTGTTGGGTACACGGGGGGATCGATTAAATAAATAGGGAGTGTGCAGGTGAAGCT
>CAUYQG010215870.1:0-13242 GCA_963574415.1 Tarsius wallacei | reverse complement strand
CTTAGTGTTCATTCATGGACTGTCTTTTTTTTTTTTGAGTTGGAGTCTCACTCTGTCGCCCAGACTGGAGTGCGGTGGCCGCTCCCGGCCACCGCAGCCTCGACCTGCTGGGCTCCAGCGATCCGTCCACCTCAGCGTTCCAAGTAGCTGGAACTATAGGCACGCGCTGCCACGCCCGGCTAATTTTTTTGATTTATTGTAGAGACGAGGTCTTGCCAAGTTGCCCAGGCGGGTTTCAAACCCATGGGCTCAGGCAATTCACTCACCTCGGCCTCCCAAAGCATGGGATTACAGGCTGAGCCACCGAGCCCAGCCTATGGACTGTCTTTTTAAAGAATTAAGTTACCTTTAGCCGGGTTCAGTGGCTCACGCCTGTAATCCCAGCACTTTGGGAAGCCAACATAGAAAAATTGCTTGAGTCTAGGAGTTTGAGACCAGCCTGGGCAACATAGAGAGACTTCTTTTCTACATTCAAAAAAAAAAAAATCAAAAAAATTAACCATGCATGATAGCATGTGCCTACTAGTCCCAGTTCCTTGAGAGGCTGAGGTGGAAGGATGGCTTGAACCCAGGAGGTTGAGGCTATGGTGAGTTGTGATCATGGCACTGCATTCCAGCCTAGGTGACAGAGTGAGACCTTGCCTCAAAAAGGAGAAGGAGAAATACTTAACTTAGTTAATCTGAAGTGGAGTGATGCATTATTTGCATAACACTTAACTAGTCAGTCTGTGAGACCATACCCCAAAGAAAAAGCCAAGTCAGAATAGGGCAGTTAATTCCCAGAAGACGACCCTCTACCTCTTATACTCAAATTGGTCAAGACACACAGGACACAAAGCCCATGCCTGTTAGATATGGAAGCAGATTCTAGGCCCAATTCTACTGCTAAGTCCTCAGGTGTCCCTGCCTCTTGGAATTCAGCATGCCAGAGGAAAAGGAAAAGCTGTGGACAGGATGGAACAGGTGACCTCTAGGGTTCTACCGAACCTACATATTTACTTGGAGAAATGAGGATTTGAAGCCTTCCAGTGTCACGCTGCTTCTGTAGCAGTGGCTTGGGTAGCTGCCACTGCTACCATCACAGCCACAACCTGGACCTGCAAGCCCACAGCCAGAGGCTAGGAGAAATCAGTACCCAGAAGACCCCAATGACAGAGACCATGGAGGGCTTCTAAAGACAAAGACAGTGTAAAAGGGATTACTGGACACTCACAAATATATGCATACCCCATGTGTACTTGCTCACACATACATGTAAGCCTCTGGGGTAATTTTCAAGTCCAAGTATCTTTCTAGATCAGCACCTTTGCTTGCTCATGGTCTGTGTTTTTCAGATGTGTTGTTGTGGTCTCTCATATCACTGATGTGCTTATCTCATCAAAAGTGTGGTTCTGAAGGTGCACCTGTATGCAGGGGCTGTCTGTGCTCTCTCACTGGAGCAGTGCTTCTCAACCAGGGATGATTTTGCCCTCCAGGGAACGTTTAGCAATGTCTGAAGAGACTTTTGATTGTCGCTACCTGGGAGTTTTATTTTCATCCGATGACTAGAGGCCAGGGATGCTGTTAAACAGCCTACAATTTACAGGACAGCCCTCACAACAAAGAGTTATCCAGCCCCGAATGTCACTTGTGCTGAGGTTGAGAAAGTGACCCAATAGACTTGTGAGCTTTTGGTTAAGATATCCCCTACCAAGAGCAGTGACCTGCTCCTGGATCTAAAAGTTGGAAATAATATTTTTTAAGAACTTCTGAAATGAATTTCTCAGTACAAGTTATTGAAACCTAGGATTTGATTAGATTGCACCATCTGTTGGAGAACAGCATAACTCTACCTTGAATGATGCCAAAAGGCGGTTTAGAATCCTTAAAACAAGCCCCAAGTCTCCTGAAAAAGGCAAGAGCCATCGAGGTTGTCTCAAGAGGAAATGGTAGTTGCAGTTACACTGCAGAGGTGATGACTAGGAACCGGTGATAATCAAGA
Source organism: Tarsius wallacei (assembly GCA_963574415.1). Taxonomy (NCBI): domain Eukaryota; kingdom Metazoa; phylum Chordata; class Mammalia; order Primates; family Tarsiidae; genus Tarsius; species Tarsius wallacei. The sequence continues at coordinate 11,261 of CAUYQG010215870.1, read as the reverse complement.
AGTTGTTAAATGGTTCTTAATGTCAAAACAGAGCTCAGAAAGGTGCCAGCCACCTGCCTTTGCCAAATACCAGTTTTGACCCCTTCACATGAGACCTCATTGTCACCAAGACCCCCTTAATGACAATGGACTCATCTTTTCCCAAATTCTTCATTGTGGAGGCATGAAGCTGTGCATCTTCTTACTGGGCCATCTAAAGAAGAAGGAGAAACATAAAAACTGGAAATGCTCAATGGAAACAGATTTTTTTAAATTAGCATTTCTTAATAATGCTAAAATGAGGTGTTTCTATTAACCAGATTTGGAACGGCTGGAATTTGGGGCTGAGGAATTGCTGAGACCCTTCCTTAGAGCCTAGATTTTCTTAACACTCCCAGAGTGTTCCTGCCTTAAAAAGGAAAGCTGTCCCTGTGTCTGTGGCCTGGGAGGGAACTTCTTGTACTTTGCCTTGTCCCCTCTCCCCAATCCTCCCCTAGAGGAGGACCTGGAATGACCAGGGGATTCCTTGTAATCTGGTGAACTTGTCTCCCTTTCCCTGCATATGATAGTGACTTAGTCTTTTTATGGGGGGGAAAAAAACTTGTTTAAAAGAAGAAACAGGCCTGGCTTGGTGGCTTACCCTGTAATCCCAGCACTTTGGGAGGCTGAGGCGAGTGGATTGCCTGAGCCTACAGGTTCGAGACCCGCCCGGGCAACTTGGCGAGACCTCGTCTCTACAATAAATCAAAAACTAGCCGGGCGTGGTAGTGCACGCCTATAGTTCCGGCTACTTGGAAGGCTGAGGTGGAAGTATCGCTGGAGCCCAGCAGGTCGAGGCTGCGGTGGCCGGGAGCGTGCCACTGCACTCCAGTCTGGGCAACAGAGTGAGACTCCAACTCAAAAAAAAAAAAAAGAAGAAGAAGAAACAAGCTGGGCATGGTGGCTCACACCTGTAACCCTAGCATTTTGGGAGGCAGAGGTGAGAGGATTTGCTGAGCTCAGGATTTCGAGACCAGCCTGGGCAACTTGGAGAGACCTTGTCTCTACAATAAATCAAAAAATTAGCTGGGTGTGGTAGCACATGCCAGTAGTTCCAGCTACTTGGAAGGCTGAGACAGAAGGATCACCTGAGCCTAACAGGTCGAGGCTGGGATGGCCATGAGCATGCCACTCACTCCAGCCTGGGCAAAATAGTGAGATTCCAACTCAAAAAAAAGAGAAGACACAAACCAGTTCTTAATGGGCCTCAAGTATTAAAGTAAGGTATGCGTTTTCATTTAATCAAGAATTGAATTCCTGGGAGTAAGGGAAGCACTACTTAAATAAGCAAGATGGTCAGTGAGCCTCTGGGGCCTAGCCTGGCTTGTTAGGGGAGGGGGTGTCTGGGAGACCGAAGGAGTCTGGTGGCCTAGCTGGAAGGTCTTTGGGTCCCTCCTGTTCCCTAAATGCCACCAAGGTGCAGAGAACGGGAAGTCATATAGCTGCTGAACTCGAGAGTGCTTTGAAGTTTCTTTGAGGATATGATCTTCTTCTCTTTAAACCTGACAATGATTGTTTTTTCTTTTTCCTCAGGGTGACCAGAGGCAGGTCATTCCCATACCAAGTGTATGTATACTTATTCCAATTTTCTTGAAACATTCATAGAATCTTGTGGCTATGGGCCTACTAATATAAAAGTCTTTTTAAAATGTTCTTGCTTATGTGATATAAACAGCTCGGTTTTGTTAAAAAGAAAAATGAAGCTACATTTTAAACTATGAGCAGGAAGTTCTGTACAGAGATGGTTTCCTTTCTCAGGAACAGTGGGACAACCAGCATCTAGTAACCAATCATCATCTTTCCTTTCTCTCTGGGAAGAGCCTCCCAGCTTAATTAGCTGAGATAGCTTGGAGATTGGAACCCTGACCCCACCCCAACACCTTAGCCCTAACTCCAAAGATTGGGGAGAACATACTTTTGCCCAGACATGGTTCTTTGAGGCAGGTTCAGTTCTGGTAGAACTGGGCTCACCAAGCTCAGACCCTAGGTGACCAGATCATTTCTAACTTGACAGTGTAGGTAGCTTGGCTGTAGCTCTGAGATCAGAGAAAGTCACCTTAATTGTATTCCCTGAACTTGCAGGACCCACCCTACACCGCAGGCCAGCTGAGCTGCAACTCTGCCCCAGCTAAGCACTCCCCAGGGCCACTCCACTTCTGTTGTCAGCCCTGGAATTTAGGAGAGAAGCTGTACCAGTGGTCCATCCCAGCATGGGCCTGCACCAGCCACCCCTCAGCCATCTGCTGTCCCCACTGTCCCTTTTCCTCTCACTCTACCAGCAGAACCACCCAGCCTGAGGCTAGCCAGCAAGAAGCTAACTGAAAACCAGCTCTCAAAAGAAACAAAGAAACGTGCAGTCATAATGTCTATATCAAACACCTTTCAAACAGTCCTATGTCCTTAGAGAAGGATTTTGGTTTCAGAACATGTCCATAAATCGATATTTTCATTTAAGTATAATCTGATTCAGGTTTCCTGATTCAGATCTGTTTGTCTGTTTTTCCTCAGACTTTTCACATGTTCTGGGAACATCCAAGAGACCCAGCAATCTTATGTTGAAGGGAGTGGATTTCATGAGTACAAGTTTGACTCCAAGGACTTTGGTAGTATCACCCACAAATTGCCCACATAGTTTTTGATAATTTCATTTTTCTCAAAACTCTAACTCCCCATTGACTAACAACTTGCAAGAGTTTGTGGGGTGATTCGGACTTTGCCTGAAGTTTGGGCTTTGTTGGGAAAACTGGCTTTGATCAAAAAGATTGCTCAAGCCACACAACTTTTTAACCAGTGTTTGAGGGAGATAACCAGCGGGCTTAATACCAGAAGACTCCTTTTAACCTTTAAACAAAGTAGTTTCAGATATTTTTTTCTGCAAAGATACCTGCATTAAACAGGTAGAGGTAGCATTTCTCCCTTCACCTTCAATATCACTCCTACTGTTTTTTTTCTCAAAGTTAATCCACAACCATCTGTAAAGTTAAGTGCTAACTGAGAGCATTTACCAGTATAAAAACCCCACTGAGGAAACTGACCCTTTTCCCACAAATGTAGACTCAGCCATATACAGAATTCTAGAATAAAATAAGCAAGGAAAAGAAGGTTCCTTGTATAATTTATCCCAGTGTTAGATAAATAAAATGGTGACTGTGTCCTACATATGAGACTCTGGGTAAAACCTTTGAACTATCTTGCCCAGAAACAAGCTGAAGTAACTTGCATTTTTGAATGATGACCTCAGAGAAGCAGTTCCACTGGGAGTCACAGTGTGATCTCCACTACCCATCTGGGGGCCAGTGGGGATCCACTGCAAGACCTGCACCTACCTGAGAAGACCCCAGGTTCCATAAGCAGAGTGGTCCTGGCCTTTCTGGACCACTGTGGGACCTAGTCAGTGCTGAGAGTCCTAAGAGCTTAGGGCTACACACAGGACCAGAAATCTAGGCTTGTGTTGAGCCACCAAACTGAGTTCTACAACCTCCTGAAAGCTTTCTCTGGCCCTGAAGGTGAAGAGTGCTTCTGGGCTTGTGGGTACCAAGAGCAGCTCCAGCTGGGGTCCCCATCTCTGCTTGTCACCTCACTCCTCTCTGTCATTCGTGTGCTGCTCTGTTCATATATGCACATTTGGTCTTAACTTTTTACTAAAGGGTAATTCAAGCTCATGGCTAATTTTAAAATGCTGAAAGATTAAAATAGAAAGAAAAAATCCCCCAGCATAGTCCTACTACCTAGAATAACCACTTTTAATATATGTTATGTATCTTTCCAGAAATTTTCCAGACAGACACAAGCATATTTACACAAGTGAGGTTTTGTTGCACCCTACATTCTGCAAATTGCTTGTTGCTTTTGACAAGATGCCTTGAACATCTTTCCAAATAGTAGTACGTATATATCTGCCTCATTGTTTTATATATCACTGATGGCATTACTTTGTTTCCACTTCTGAGCTATTACAAATGTTTATCTTAAAAATATCCCTGTACCTATGTGCTTGTGGACTTGTGTGATAGTTCTGGGAATATTAGGTCAAAGGATGTATTTTACGTTATTGGTACATTAAAGCCGAAGTGTCCTCCAAAGGCCTATGCTAATATACATTCCCACAAAGAGTTTATGAGATTTCCTCGTACCTTTACAGAAAATGGTTATCAAATGTGTTAACCTTTGCTAATCTAAAAGTAAAGACTGGCTGGGCTCGGTGGCTCAGCCTGTAATCCCGCACTTTGGGAGACTGAGGTGAGTGAATTGCCTGAGACCATGGGTTCGAGACCCACCTGGGCAACTTGGCGAGACCTCATCTCTACAATAAATCAAAAATTAGCCGGGCGTGGTAGCATGCCTCTGTAGTTCCAGCTACTTGGAAGGCTGAGGCGGAAGGATCGCCGGAGCCCAGCAGGTCAAGGCTGCAGTGGCCAGGAGCAGCCACTGCACTCCAGTCTGGGTGACAGAGTGAGACTCCAATTCTAAAAAAAAAAAGAAAGTAAAGAATGGTATTGATTTATTGCTTTGATTTGCATTTCTTTATGAGTGAGTGAACAGCCTTTCACAAGTTCATTGGCTTTATTTATATCTTTCTTCTTCCTTATTCATTTCTTCTTCTTTTTTGTGTGTTATCTTTTTATATTTTAAATATTATCCCGTCCTTTTTGACTCTTGGATTTTATATTTTATTCTAGTATTTTAATGGTCTTATTATTGCACTTAAATCTTTGGTCCATTTGGAATTTATGTTGGTACAAGGCCTGGTTGGTCTAAGATCAAGCAGCAATCTGTCTTTTTTTTCAAGTGGCTACTGTGTTGTCCCAGCACCATTTATTGAGTAATCATCTTTTATACACCTATTGGAAGTGACATCTTTATCGGAACTGTTAAAAGTTCCACTTAGTAGCATATGTCTCCCCACTATGGACTGGGATTTAGGGCCTTCCTTACTGGAAAGATTCATGGGCTATTTGGTGACAGTGAGATATTGAAAGGTAAGGAAAGCCGGGCTCGGTGGCTCAGCCTGTAATCCCGCGCCTTTGGGAGGCTGAGGTGAGTGGATTGCCTGAGCCCGCAGGTTCGAGACCCGCCTGGGCAACTTGGTGAGACCTCATCTCTACAATAAATCAAAAATTAACCAGGCCCGGTAGCACGCGCCTGTAGTTCCAGCTCCTTGGAAGGCTGAGGCAGAAGGATCGCCGGAGCCCAGCGGGTTGAGGCTGTGGTGGCCGGGAGCGGCCACTGCACTCCAGTCTGGGCGACAGTGAGACTCCAACTCAAAAAAAAAAAAAAAAAAGAAAAGTAAGGAAAAGATACAGGAGGAATAAAAGTTTAGAAACCACTGAAGTTTGGGTGGTCATGTCTTGAGATGAGCACTCAGAAGCTTTGGTCCCAGTAAGGCATGCCACTGGGGCTATAACCCGAGTCCTACTGTTCCCACTTAAATCACATACCACCCTCCCAAACACAAAATGGGCAGTATAGCTGAGCCATAAAAATGGCTGAAAGGGGAAGAATTTGTTCTCTAACTGCTGTGTTTCTATGCTATTTGCCTAAAGCTTTTAATAAAGTGGTAGTGCACTGCTTTCCACTAAAGCGCTCTGCAGAACAACTATTCTAGTGGAATCCAGTCTGGAGTCTTCCTTGGCCTCCTCTTGCAGTAAGCCCTGAGGCCTCTGCCCTGAATGTGGGGGCTTGGGGAGCACAGTGTGTAGACTCTGAGCCTGAGAAATCTTAAGTAAGAAAGCAATCATCTCATGTACCAAGAAGTACCATATCTATACGGTTTATGAGGGTGTGTGGGATGGGTATTCCAGAGGATATAGCCTTAGTGCTGTCATGGCTGCCAGGTCACTGCCGGGGAGAGGAAGTTTCAGATTTACTTCCCAGGAAGAGAAGTGGAATGAACACCATTCCCAAACCTTGCCACAGTCCCTCCTTCCTCCTCCGCTCTGTCCCCTGCAGTGCTCTCTGTGGACATTTAAGCAAGTGATTTTGTATATAGAAAAGGCCCTTCTTGATATAACTGATATTTCTCTTGTTCTTCAGCTTTCTGATGGCCTCAGAAAATTTGGTTCAGGAAATTTTTTAGTTAACGATTCAAGCATCACCTGAACAAATCAATTGAAGTGTGTATTGCCATTGTATAATGTCTTTGCATTGCCAAGGGCACAACTGCCCTGAAGAATTCTTACTATTAGGCTGAAGAATTTGCATTAATCTAAAACTAAGCTCTCAGAGAAGCTGTATGCATTTAGGAAACAGCCAAAGATTAATGGAACCCTCCTAGCCTACTGTCCCCCAGAGTGGCTTTGTTCATTGCAATGCAAAATCAATAGCTTGTTTAATAGGAGGCTCACCCTTGATCTTTCCTCTCAGATTTCAGTACAGCAAGGGTTTTACTTACTGTTAACTCAGAATGCTTGTAAAATGTGGTTAAATATGCTAAGAAAATAATTTTTATCCGCAGCTTTGGAAAATAACAGCCACTGTTGGCAGATCTTTGATGTTTTCAGATATGCTAGGCATAGAATTTCTAGATCCTTATTTTCCAGGCTCACAATTAAATTAATAAGTTAAAATGTCGTCTTAATAGTAATGTATAAACACATAAGGGAAGGACTAGAGACATACTAAAGTCAAAAGGAGGGGCACAGAAAAGGAAGCAGTGGTGCTTTATTCTCACATGTCTGTATTCTTTGCAGTGAGAATGTGTTTTTATATTACATAACTGTGTATTAAAAATTAAAACTAATCTTATTCTGGTCCCAAGCATGCTTTCTGCTCTGTCCCAAACAACAGAAATAGCCCAAATCCTCTCTGTTATGTTCACTTAGAGTTCATCATCCCCGCTTTTCAAAAATACTTTTTGATGTAAAACTTCTTGCAAGTTTAATGTCTTCTTAATAACCTGCTGACTCACTCATTGGTTTATAATGAAGGATAGAGTTCTATCTAGGTACCCAGATTCCACATCCATTTCCAAGGTAAATCCCACATCTCTTCCCAGAGCTATAGGATTAGGGAAAACCCCTTGGCCAGTTTTCTTTAGAGCCAAGGGAGTTGGGAGGACTTCAAGGCTCTTTCTTCTGGACAACGCCGGAAAAGGATGAAATGCCTATGCTCAGTAGAGAGAGCCCCTCTAGAGTTAGAAATGCTCATATCCCCATACATAGCCTCTTCCTGGGTAGCCCTGGACTGTTCCTGTCTGCCAAGGTGATCACTGTACTTGCAGATTTACCTAACCTTTTGACTGCATGTGTTACATTCACTATTGAATCAACTAAAGTCCAAAATTCATTTTTGATCATTGACTAACTTTAAGTTTAATAAGCCAAAAGAAATAAAAGATGAAATAGCCATTTAAAAGGAAATAAATACCTCTTTATTTCATTTTGTTTCTTGTTTCATTTGATACACTAAATTTAGAATTTAGCCAGTCTTCAGTGGCTAGGGATAGCTTGTTCTTGTGTTTTGTTTAACATCAAACATTAAACAGAGTTTGACCTTCTTACAGGACAGAAAATTAACTAGTTAACATTGGACATTTAATATTGCCACAAAGTAAACTAAAATACTTCAAATCATTTTTGGAATGAGGCAAGGCCCGAAATAAATACTCTAAATCAAATGAGGTTAGCATTGTATTAACTCTTTATGACTTCTTTATCACGAGATTAGAGTCAGCTACTACAAATACACATGAATAGGTTTTCTGGTTTACATACAACATGTGGATTAAAGTTTAACTTTCAGAGGCAAAGAAGTCCAAGGGCTAACAATGCCACATTTACTCAGTGTTATGCCACAGTGGTGCAGGCACCAGGCAGGCCCTGTACCTGGACTGGTTTTACTTTTGTTTCCTAGGATTGGGGATAACTTTGGATTGCGTTTTGCTGGTAGGTCTATAATTTCTCTTCAAGTTGTAAAAAAATCTCATGCACTTAAAAAAAAAAAAACTGGTTCCAACATAGTTCTAAAATATACTTATGTGCCACAGTGATTTCCAGGCAAAACAGAACCCTAGGACATGGGCCTGCATAGTTATACACCTATAATAATTAAACGCTCATTCTTGTGTAATTCATTTTAACAGTAACAATAGTCACCAATATATGTGCCAGGCAAAATGCTGAGTGTTTGACTTCCATTATAACAGATAACAACAACCTTTCATGGTGGGTATAATTATCCCAACTTACAGCCAAGAAAGTGACAGAGCTGATATTCAAATCCAGGTTTGTCTAGTTCCAAAGCCTGGCCCTCATAGTAGTCATTCAGGTAATGGCACAGTATTTGTTTGGTAAAAACTTCAATTGCAAACTCCTTATTCATATTGTGCTTAATAAAATTTCATGATATACTTGACCAGGCATTTAAATGCTTGCTTTCATTTATGCCTTCATTAACATCATATAATACAGTAATAAGGGAATTGGTTTGTCTTTTACATAAAGGTAATAATGATTTTCCCTCCCTTTAGCCACCAGCTAAATACCTCCTTCCAGAGGTGACGGTGCTTGACTACGGAAAGAAATGTGTGGTCATTGATTTAGATGAGACGTTGGTGCACAGTTCATTTAAGGTAAATCAGCATTAAAAGAAATGTCTGTTAGCTTTGTGATTTAATCACAATTGTATTGGAAAATGAAAAATAAAAAGGACAAAATCTTGTGGTTGTTAGTGTATGACTTCACTCTTCACGAAGAAATCCCAGCAGCTGCTTATTAACCCGGGTAAACATTAACTAAAGTAGTTGCATATTAACAGAATTAGTTGGGAGAAAAACGCTGGGCTGCTGATATCACTGGGACCTCATTCTTACTCATGAGATTTGAGTTTTTGAACACTGTAACCCCCTACTTTTCAGACACAGGCATTCAGTGCCCCAGGACACTATTTGTGTTTGTCAAGATAACCAGCATGCTATGTGTTTTATTAGGAGAGGCAGGGGAGGCACTGTTGGAAACTGTCCAGCTGCCTGCTATCCTGGAGATTTTCCCAGATCAATTTTTGAAAGATGTCCAACTCTGAAGAAGACTTCCAGAGTTGACAGCATCTAAATGGATCCAGCCATTTATTTTGACTCTTGTCATGACAAGAGGTTGCTGGAATTTTTTATAAGCTAAGTGAGTACCTACCTTCATGACATCCCTCACGAAGGGTGAGGAGCTACAGTGATGTCTGAGTGAGCGCCAGACACTCTTCCTATCACCTTCCTTGCATTTCATCTTCCCACCAGAAAGACAACAAAAGTGACGAATTATAAAAGGCCTTCATACAGGAGTAACTGTGGCTACACTATTCAGAAATGAGTTAATTCACCATTTTTTATTTCTTTTTTTAAGTGAAATAAATCGTTTAGAAGAGGCAAATGATGAAAAGGTTGAAAATAGGAGATTGGCGCGTGGGAGAGAAGCAGCAGGTGTTTAGGGTTCTGCACAGTTCACCCTGTCTTCCTTGGGTTATTTCTGGCAGTGGGATTGCTCTGCTGTCGCTACTCCGTGGTACTACATTCCTTTTTCATTCCCAGCCCGGGTGAAGACTCCCTTTACTTCACTGAGAGACATGAAGAGCACCAGCTGTGATGGGGTGGGTTTTTCACGTGAACCATAGTCATCCCTTGCAAATCATTTGGGAAGCAGGAGAGTTATCGGATAGGCCTGAACACATTTCTACCAGAAAGGAGAGTGGAGGAGGGACTACATTGACCTCTAGCAGTGAGGAGTGACCTTGTTCTAGCCACTGGGGTGTCTAGGGACCACCTCATTCCCCAGCACTTGGGGGCCAGGCCCTTTCGGGGTTGGTCCAGGGGCTACAGAGGCCTTGTGTCTCAGCTCAGCCCTGGACAACATTGAAAGCTTTTTCCCTGCCATCGGCAGGTTGCTCGGGACACATTCAAGTCCCTTTGAAGAAAAGCCCTTCAGAGCAGGGATCAGTTGCCATCATAGCATAGAGAAATTCCTCCCAGCTAGCTCTGGGAATGTGAGCAACATTGACCAGACTCCCCAAAGTTACTGAGGGTTCCTGGCTCTAAAGGCAGAGCCTTGGCAGCCCCTGGTGTCTCCAGATCCTGCTCAGAGGGCATTGATGCCGCAAGCTGATGTGAACAGCATTTCCTCATTTCTTCCCTCCCCTGGCCTGCCTATGTTTGCAGCCAGAATATTCTTTATGGCTTTCTGGGCATTTTAGAGCCCCTTGAGAATGAAAGCTATGAACCCTCTGCCCCTTGAAAATATACAGCTCTGCAACACACAGGCTTGTGGATGGCAGGCTGAGAACCCTGGCTGTAGCAGGGCCCCTTCATACCAGCACAAAAGGCGAATAGGGGCCATGCTTGCTGTGAACTGGGGAATGGTTGTCTCTTTTAATACACTCTGTGGAATGTGATTTCATAATCTAGTGCCTTGCAAGAGTCTCTTTCTTCAGTCTTTCATTTTTTATCATGATTCATTTTTGTTGTAACGTTATAAAATATTGAACTCATCCTTGACCTTCAAACCCTGGAAGTAAATAATCTGTGATCTTAGGCCTCAGATGCACTACTGAGTGCTTAGTAATGATGCTACAGCCTAGAAGTGTCCATATTTTTTTAGTTTGGATATCAAAGAAGAGTATTTATGTGTTCAGTGATGGACTTAAAAGGCAGACCCCAGTTCAGAGTCTTACTAGATAGTCCGTACCCCACACCCTTGCCTAGTGGCCACCACGCCTAGTGGCCACCACACAACACACACTTCCTGCAACACACTCTTTCTCCTTCTCTCTTTCTCTCCCTCCCCCTCCCTCCCTCCCCCCTCCCTTTCCACCCCCCTCCCAAGGGTTTCCAGGCTGATGACTCAGCTGGGCCTTTACATTTAAGTAATTTTCTTCCTGATTTGTGGAATACTATTGAGAACTGTGTGTAAGTTCCTTGAGAACCTTGTGACTGCTGAAGAATAGTACTTGAATTTTAAATGTCATTAAGATTGCCAAAGAGTAGCCGGGCTCGGTGGCTCAGCCTGTAATCCCGCGCTTTGGGAGGCCGAAGTGAGTGAATTGCCTGAGCCCGCGGGTTCAGGACTTGCCTGGGCAACTTGGCGAGACCTCATCTCTACAATAAATCAAAAAATCAGCCAGGCGTGGCAGCGCGCGCCTGTACTTCCAGGTACTTGGAAGGCTGAGGCGGAAGGATCGCTGGAGCCCAGCAGGTCCAGGCTGCGGTGGCTGGAAGCAGCCACTGCACTCCAGTCTGGGCAACAGAGTGAGACTCCGACTCA
>CAUYQG010215869.1:0-26796 GCA_963574415.1 Tarsius wallacei | reverse complement strand
TTTTGTTGTTTTTGAGTTGGAGTCTCACTCCGTCGCCCAGACTGGAGTGCAGTGGCTGCTCCCAGCCACCGCAGCCTCGACCTGCTGGGCTCCGGCGATCCTTCCGCCTCAGCCTTCCAAGTAGCTGGAACTACAGGCGTGCGCTACCACACCCGGCTAATTTCTTGATTTATTGTAGAGATGAGGTCTCGCCAAGTTGCCCAGGCGGGTCTCGAACCCGCGGGCTCAGGCACCTCAGCCTCCCAAGGCGCGGGATTACACGCTGAGCCACCGAGCCCGGCTAAAAAAGTAATTTTTAATATTACCCTTTGAATCATTAAGTCTTAGCTTTGGAAGGGGCTTGAGGGGTGGTTGATTTATTTCTTTGTCTCTCGCTGGAATCAGCTCCTTACCTTGGAGGCCAGCTAATGTTTGAGTGAACTCAGCCAGGATGGATTGCTGGTGACTTTTATTCCTCTTCACCTGACAACCCCTCAGTTTTCTGAGGGCCACCAGTTAAACCCCAAGGACTGTGCAGCTGCTTTAAGAGCTCGGTGAGGATGTAGGAAGGACCACCTCTGGTTGTAATGGGAGCCGTGCCCCATTGAGGGCTGGGCTGGGTGCCAGATACAGGACTGGCCGATTGTGGGGTTGTGCCTCACCTTCCCAACCATCCCGTGTGACGGGCGCTCACACTGTCCCCCCTTCACAGTGCAGGAGCCCGGAATGAGGGCTGGCTGCCTAGGGGGTGGGGCTGTGTAGGGCGTCACCACCTGAGTCATCTTCCTCTCAGGTCCACTTGCGTCTGTGAGATTCTTCTTAGATTGTGAGTCCCTGAGCTGAGCCCAGAGCTGCCCCTGATGGCTGGGGCGGAGCTCCTTCCCATTTCTGCATCGTGCTGGGAAGTTAAAGTCCATCAGCGTGGTCTGACCAAAACTTTGCACATTTTGCTTTTTTATTTTTTTAATGCAGGAACCACCAAAATTTTAGTGTTTACTAATTAGCAGCACTACAGGTGAAGGTCCAAGGCACTCTCTGTAATATGCAGCGCGTCTGCACGTAGTAGTTAGCTGCAAAAAGCCATGCAGTCTTCTCTAGGCTTAGAAAAACGATGGTCCAGATTTTTGTGAAATTATCAGCCACCTTCAACTCTTTTGTGTGGCAGGTGTCTTATTTTAACCTTCCAGTTCTTCCACCCAGCCTGTGTCATGAGGTCTGTGCTGTTTTTCTCCAGATCAACAATGTGACTCCTTGAGTCATCAGTTCTTCCAAGGATTGGGCCAGACATATCTGAAATGTATCTGGCATCTGTGGCAAGAGCGACTGCTCCACGAAGTGAGATTTTCATGGTCTTGAGGTCAGTGTTGGCCATCTCCCAGTTCCCAGCCTGGTGGTAATGTCTCAGAGCGTGTTGCAGACCGTTTCTTTGAACCTGCCCTGGAGCGAGAGTCTGGCACCCTGAGACAGCCCTGGTGGAGCTTTCAGCCTGCGATTGGAGGCCATGTTTCTGTGGCCTCTGTCCCATTCTTATAAACTGTGATCACAACGAGGCTTAGAAAATAAGCATAGTGGCTGGGCGTGCTGGCTCACACTTGTAATCACAGCACTTTGGGAGGTTGGGGTGGGAGGACTGCTTGAGTCCAGGAACTTGAGACTGCCTAGGCAATACAGTGAGATCTCATTTCTACAAAGAATGAAAAAATTAGCCGGGTGTGGTCGTGCGGCACGTGCCTGTAGTCCCAGCTGCTCAGGAGGCTGAGGCGGGATTGTCTGAGCCTGGGAGGTCAAGACTGTCGTGAGCCGTGATTGTGCCACTGCACTGTAGCCTGGGTGACAGAGCAAGACCCTGACTCAAAAAAAAAATTGGAAAAAGATTTTGCAAGGAAACCGCCTTCCACGTGAAGTGTTTGTCGGGTGGTGGGATTATGTGACTTTTTAGTTTCCTTCTCCTGTTCTTTCTACATGTGCTTTTCTTCAGCTGGACTCGTTCCTGAGCCTCTTGGTACTTGTAATTGGACTGCTGAGATTAGAAAGGGTGCCCAGGCTTAGCTGAGGGCGGGCACCCAGCAAATGTTAGCACGAGCCCATCAGCAGCCTCCATGTCAGAAGGTGGACAAGGCCTGCACTGTCCCCGGCCTCCCTCTGCCTCCGGCGGGGAGTGCCTGCGTCCGTCACAACAGCAGCACATGAACTCAGCCGGCATCCACTGTGGCCACTGTGACCGGTGGCCCCAGGCCTTCTGGGCCAGCAGGTCCCCACAGCGCGTGCTGCTGGAGCATCTTTGGATGCATCCTCATCCTGTGTTGCCGAGGCTGTGAATGGCACACCTCTCCAGCGTTCACCCTCGTTGTTTCTTCCAGGTCTTAGTACCCTGCAGAGGAAGCCTGGCAGGCAGCGTTCCGTCTACTTGTCAATTTGAGTCCTACGTTTTGACTCCTGTGGAGGAGCACTTTCAGACCTTAAATGGAAAGGTACCCGTCACTTGGTGGGTCAGCAGGGTTGCCCGCTGGGCGTCTGGGGGCCCAGGGAGAGGGAAGAGAGTCCTGTTTCTCAACTGTTCATCTCTTTCTGAAATGATGGTGCTTGACGTACACAGCAGCCGGGGGTGGGGGTGGAGGGGTGGCGGGGCTGGGGGCTGGTGGAGGAAAGAGAGGGCAGCCATAGTGAGCCGGACTCTGGCTGCCACCCTGGAGGGTGGGAGGGGCCGGGCATTGCTCCCGCAGCTGATGGTTGGGTTTCTGCCCCTGAGTCTCTGGAACACCTAGTGATGTCTGAGTAAACTGTTTTATCCCAGTGCCCTTGAAGACTTATTGGCTCTCTGGCCACAAACTGGACATCAAGAATGAATGCTTTTAATGTTTTTTAGCTTTTATTTTTAGAAACTGGGTCTCCAACTTCTGGCCTCAAGCAGTCCTCCTGCCTCAGCCTCCCAAAGTGCTGGAATTGCAGACCCCAGCTACTACCACATCCAGCCTCTTTTTAAACAGCTTTTAGTTTTGAAATAATTTCAAACTTGCAGAAAGTTGCAGTAAAGTCGGAAGAACTCTCATACACTCTTCCTCCAGATTGGTCTGCTGTGATTTATATTTATTGTCAGAGGCAGGGTCTCGTTCAGTCACCTAGGCTGGAGTGCAGAGGTGTGATTGTGGCTCGTTGAAGCGCCAAACTCCTGGGCTCAAGTGATTCTTCTGCCTCAGAACCCTGAGTAGCTGGGACTTCAGGCGCATGCCACCACACCTGGATAATTTAAAAAATTTTTTTAGAGATGGGGTCTTGCTTTGTTGCCTAGGTAGGTCTCAAACTCCTGGCTTCAAGCGATCCTCCTGCCTCAGCCTCCCAAAGTGCTGGGATTGTGGATGTGAGCTGCCATGTCTACACTCGATTGGTCAACTGTCAACCGCATTTATCACTCTCTGTCTATACACACATTATTATTTTTTTTTCCTGAACCTTTTGAGACTAAGTTGCAGACACCATGCCCTTTACCACAGAACAGTTCAGCGTGTATTTCCAAAACAAGGCATTCTCTTACATAACTACAATGCAGCGATTGCACTACGAGAATTTAGCATTGATACAATGTTCTCCAACACTCTGTCCTTATACAAATTGGGCTAATTTTACTAATCATCTCTTTTTATAGCAAATTGTCTTTTCTTCTTTTTAGATCTAGAATCATACAATGAATTCATTTGGTGGTTAATCTTTTTAGTTTTCTTAGTTTGGAATCGTTCCTCAGTATTTCTTTGTCTTTCATGACGTTGACATTTTTGTTTTGTGTTGTTTTGCAGACTCTCCCTCAGTGTGGGTTTGTCTGATATTTCCTCGCTGTTAGATGATAGTTATGCATTTTTGGTAGGAATGCTTTGAATAGGGTGTTTTTTCTCAGTGTAGCCTGTCAGGAGTCACACAGTGTCGGTTTGACTCATTGTCAATGCTAACTTTGGGTTATGTGTTTTTTTGTTTTTTTGTTTTTGAGTTGGAGTCTCACTCCGTCGCCCAGACTGGAGTGCAGTGGCCGCTCCCAGCCACCGCAGCCTCGGCCTGCTGGGCTCCGGCGATCCTTCCGCCTTAGCCTTCCAAGTAGCTGGAACTACAGGCGCGCGCTACCACGCCCTGATGATTTTTTGATTTATTGTGGAGATGAGGTCTCGCTAAGTTGCCCAGGCGGGTCTCGAACCCGCGGGCTCAGGCAATCCATTCACCTCGGCCTCCCAAAGCACGGGATTGCAGGCTGAGCCACCGAGCCCGGCCACGTTTTTTTTTATTTTTTGGTTTTTTTTAAGCAGAATCAGGTAGGCTCTTAGAGGGTGCCGTTTTATTTCCAGTCAGGACTGGCCCGTTTCCCAACCCACCCATGGTCAGGGAATCCAGGCCACGCTGCCCTTCCTACTGACATTGGTGCTGTGGATGGCCTCCGCAGCTGAGGCTTCGGAGTGCAGTGCTGGGAGAGGAACGGGTTTAACGTAGTCTGCTCTGGGGTCAGCAGCCCTGAGGCTCACAAGGCACACCACTGTTTTCCTGCCAAGGGTCTGCTCACTACAGCTCTCAGTCGCTTGTTAATTTGTTCTCTTTTGGATACCCAAGTCTACAAGGAGGACAGAGAATCAGGCTTATCACAGCCGGACTGCCCTGGCCACACCACTAGAGCCAGAGAAAGCCGTGGAGAGAATGCACCATGCATTCTTTAGCTCTGTCCATATTGCAGTGCAGATCATTTTGATCTTAGACAAGAGAGTGAGGAGTCACAGAAAAAGTAAGACACTTTTTTTCTTTTCTCTTCTACTCAAGAAATAGCTTAATGCTTTTTCGGTTGCCACATTTGATAAAGATCTGGTACTTTAAAGCCACAGCTACAAGGTAACAAAGAGGAAAGAAAACATTTTAGTATCAGAAGAGGGAGAGTGTTATGTCCTAGCAAACCCACACTGGGGTGAAGGTGGGCAGGGTCTGGTTAAGTGCAGTATGGAGGGTAGACCGAGAGAGGGACAGTGGTCTGCACCTGCCACGGGTACAGCGATGGCTTTCTTGTTCCAGGATGTCTTCATACAAGGAAACAGGATTAAGTTAGGAGCTGGTTTTGCCTGTCTTCTCTCAGTGCCCATTCTCTTTGAAGAAACTTTCTACAATGAAAAAGAAGAAAGTTTCAGCATCCTGTGTATAGCGCATCCGTTGGAAAAGAGAGAGAGTTCAGGTTAGTTTGGAATCGTTCCTCAGTATTTCTTTGTCTTTCATGACATTGACATTTTTGTTTTGTTTTGTAATTTCCTTGCTGTTAGATGATAGTTATGCATTTTTGGTAGGAATGTTTGAACGGGGTGTTTTAACTCAGTGTATTCTGTCAGGAGTCACACGGTGTTAGTTTGTCTCATTGTCAATGCTAACTTTGGGTTATGCATTTTTATTTTTATTTTTAATCAGGATCAGGTTGGCTCTCAGGGGGCCCGTTTTATTTCCAGTCAGGACTAGCCCTGTTTCCCAGCCCACCCATGGTCAGGGAAGCCAGGCCATGCTGCCCTTCCTACTGGTATCTTTTCTCTTGATCTGGAGAGATGTGTTTGTTGAACTTCTTCCTGACATAGCTGTTAAAAATTAAGTGTCCCAGAAAACATTCAAACGCCCCCTAGAAACCTGCATAGCTATATTGATTCTGCTTATGGTGGCAGAGGTTGGATATTACACAGCTCAAGGAGGTGCCATTCCCATAGACCTCAGTGCACCTGTGATAAACCTGTGATGTTAATAACACCCCCTCTCCTCACCCCCAGGTTGCACGAAGTGGCAGCCCTGGCTTTGTTTCTGGGTCTCAGCTTTAGGGCTTGCTCTTATAGCATTCTGACCTGCCCAGCCTCACCATTGTGCCTCTTTGAGACCTCATTATTTTATTTTATTTATTTATTTATTTATTTGAGTTGGCGTCTCACTCCGTCGCCTCGACCTGCTGGGCTCCGGCAATCCTTCCGCCTCAGCCTTCTGAGTAGCCGGAACTACAGGCGCGCGCTACCTCGCCCGGCTAATTTTTTTGATTTATTGTAGAGATGAGGTTTTGCCTGCCCAGGCGGGTCTCAAACCCGCGGGCTCAGGCATTCCACTCACCTCAGCCTCCCAAGGCACAGGATTACAGGCTGAGCCACCGAGCCCGGCTCAGACTTCATATTTTTTCCTTGAAATTTGGCTACTAGTAACTCTTAGTGCCACATTTGAGCCATCCATTGTCAATGTCCTGTCCCTACTCCTAAAATCCACTTGTATAGTTCTGAAACAGGTTAGAAGCCAGGTCAAAATTTATGGACTATGATACTCACAGAGAAACTTTCACCGGGACAAACCATTTAAAATGCTATGAAGTTTCAAATTTGTAAAGTAAAAAATATTTTGTACAATGATGATTTTGTCTATTTCTTTTTGGATTCTTTTACTCTTAGAACTGTATACAACTGTTAGAAGAAGATAAAGTAATTATAAGAGTATATATAAGTGAATTAGTGACATTTTTCCTGGAATCCACTTTTCTAGGGTCATATGCAATGTCTTTAGGGGCATACAAAGTATCCAAAAGATCTGTTTTTGTTCATGTCACAAAAAATTACATGGACTAGGCAAAAGGAATCCTTATACCTCAGATATGTTCTATACTTCTTCACAAAGGTCAGATATTTTGTGTAGATTTAGGGAAGGCACTAAATCCCCAGACAATCTCTCTACTTTGGGGGGGGGGGATATAAAGGGAGAAGTTTTAGTAGATATCCATAAATACATGATTTGAGGACTGTAACCTAACTTAAAAATTATTTCAATATTGTTCTGTGGCATTTTTTCCTGGTATTTGAGTGATATGAACATCTGCTTCTTATCAAGGAGACTATAGGTTGAATAATGGTGATAACTTACAAAATATCACACTTACAAAGTATCCCTTTTTCATGGAATTTGGTCTAGTGAGATAGTATCACAATTCTTGAGGTCTTCATTGATTAGAAAATAGCATAAAAGAAGAAAAATAGAAAAGATGTACATTCTTCATTCTTTTGTTTGCAGTTGCCAACTCTACCCTAACAGGTAATGCATGGTCTCCAACACTGGGGACCGTTAGACTAGAGTTATCTTTATTAGATTTTGTTCACTTCAGTGAAACATGATCACAAGAATAATTCCTCTCAATAAAGATGTCCAATAGAATGAAAATGTAGCCAGGGTCTCATTATGATGCATAATGGTACTGAAAGAAACTGCTGAAAACCTTGGAGCATATGTTCTATGTCACAGTAAAATGCGACTCTGATAGCACAGAACAGAGTTTGACTCACAGTCTATGATTTGGAAATATCACACACATTTACCTAATACCCTTCAAGTGATTGACATCCTGGCATCATTAGCTTAATGAAACTTGACCCACCAGAGCAGTAGTCCTCATGTGGAAGAGAGAACTTGGTTAACTCTATGGCAGTTCCACTGGGTTTTGCATTAATTAGTCAACATCCATTTAATTACATATTCCATAATTGATTCTGACAACACATTCACACAGGTGTAGACAGAATATTGTCTTATGAAACTTCAAAAATCATTAGACACATCTTCATAAAAAAAGTCTCTTGCATTCAAATCACCTGTTTCTGTGAAGTAATGGCAATGTCATATTGATCAATCTTATTCGCAGCAAATCTATACTCATAGGGAAAAAGTTCATTTACATTTAAGTTTTAAATTCTAAGCCTGCCAGAGAAAGAAACTTGATATTTGTACGTTACCTATATATCTGTGAACCAAAGTCTATGTATGTAGTCTTGCATATGTAATTAAATATATGTAGTAACTAGCAGTCCAGAGTAAGAGTATGCTCTTCATCTTTATTTATTTTTCTGTTTTGTTCTAGACTTGAGGAGCACTGATGGTAGAGAGTGAGAACTCTGCTGTGTGTGTATTTATATTGCGGCAAGTTTTTTTTTGTTTTTGTTTTTTGTTTTTGAGTTGGGGTCTCACTCTGTCGCCTAGACTGGAGTGCAGTGGCACGCTCCCTGCCACCGCAGCCTCGACGACTGGCTGGGCTACGGCGACCTTCTGCCTCAGCCTTCCAAGTAGCTGGAACTACAGGCGTGCACTACCACACCCAGCTAATTTTTTTTTTGTTTTATTGTAGAGACGAGATCTTGCAAATTTGCCCACGTGGGTCTCGAACCCACGGGCTCAGGCAATCCACTCAACCAGCTGGGCTACGGCGACCTTCTGCCTCAGCCTTCCAAGTAGCTGGAACTGCAGGCATGCACTACCACGCCCAGCTAATTTTTTTTTTTTGTTTTATTGTAGAGACGAGATCTCGCAAATTTGCCCACGTGGTCTCGAACCCACGGGCTCAGGCAATCCACTCGCCTCGGCCTCCCAAAGTGCTGGGATTACAGGCTGAGCCCCCGAGTCCGGCCTGGACAAGTTTTAACAGTGTAACTCAATAATATTTTGCTAAAGCAGAGTAAGAATATTGCACTTACTGATTGCCCTATTTTTTAAAAAAGCAGATTAGAGTAATAAAGAGTTTTAATGTAAGTCAAGGAGGAATTCCAGTAGAATTTACAGCATCAGTGAACTATGTACATTTAAGCCAATCATCTTATTACTCTGGTTCTCTGGTTCTTACTCTTACACGTAGAAATTTAAAAAGCTGAAGTAGATATTTTCAGTAGTCTGCAAAAATTTATACCACTTTATTATTCCGTGAGTAAATCATATCCAGTACATCAAACACAAATGTTTCAGTCACCACAGTTACTAAACATCAATTTGAAGATGTTAACTGATATTATTATGCAAAAATATGTATGAAAATGGTGTCAGACAGAAAAAGTAATAATAATAAATGTCATTAAACAGAATGTTTGCATGAGTTAAAAAAACAAGAAGATATGCAAAATCCATAACAGATACGTAAGTCCATAAAGTAAATAAACAAATAAGAGTCTTCCATATATTAGCAATAGCAACTTCAAAATATAATAAAAATAATAAATTTTTTCCATTATGAAATGTATAAATAAAACAATAAACTTAACAAGAACTCTACAAACCTATATGAAGAAAAAAAGTAATAAATCAGAAAGATAAGAAGACAAAAAATGTGAAATATATACTATTTCTGGGAGGGAAAAACCTAAGACTTCAAAGATATCAATTATTTTGTGAATAATTTATGCATGCAATGTAACATAACATAAATCTATACAAAATTCAAGAATATTTGAAAAAGAATAACAAGGTGAGAAAAGCCTTGCCAGGCACCAAAATGTGATTTAAAGCTATGACAATTAACTGGTGTGCTTCAGCTCAGAAATGGATAGAGTTCCAGAAAACTTAGAAGTGTCCAAAAATAAGCCTTCGGCTAATATCCAGAATTCTAAAAAAGTTTATTCTGACAATTTATGTCAGTTTTCTCATTGCTTTTATGAAAGAGACAATTTTTGGAGTTCCCTACTCTGCATTTTTTATGGATCTAACTCTTTCAATGCAATTTAAAATCAATTTTATAAATGTGGATGGTATGTATGGATGTAGAGTGATAATTTAAAAGTTCTAAATACCACATTTACTCTAAAATGTACTCTCTACATTTAGTTAAAACTTAGATATCTTTTTACCTAAACATTCTCTAGATTTCTTGCCACTTTCTACATTTCTTCTTTAACTTCTCTTGCTGAGTGCTCTTATAAAATATTCATAAAAATGTTTATTCTATCTATTTTAAATTGCTTCTTTGAAGTCTTAATATGATACTGGATATGAAACTCATTGGAAAATGTGCATGTACTCTGAAATGTAAGAACTCGATGTCCTTTTTGCTATATGCAGGTATTAAATATCAAATGCACTTTTTTTCAGTTGGAGGACCATGATCTCCAAATCTTAAGCAAAGACAGTCTTTACTTTAGTTGTATTTTGATGGTGGCAATTCAGAATGAGAGCTGCTTTAGATGCATTAATTATAAAACTAATGTGTATGGAAGACTGGTTTGCATCTGAGGGAAAAGAAAAAGAAAATGGAAGAGGAAAGAGGATCTATAATAAACTCTCAAATCTTTATAATCACTCCAATATTTACTACTTAATACAATTAAAAAAGAATTACATGAAAGTTGTTAGCATCTTGCAAATTGTTATCTGTTTTAAGAGGAAGAGAGAGAGACAGAGATATATATAGAGAGAGACACTCATTCATTGAAAGTAGTGAAATACAATTTTTGAACACAATATTGTAATTACAATATGCAAAAATATCTGCTAGAATCATTACTACATTTTCTACCATAAAAATAATCTAAGAAATTGGCTGTCTTAAAATTAAAGATACCAAGGATGTGATAAGATTGATTATAATAGCTCTAAATACCTCGTTAGAAGCTAAGTGAGTAATTTTTAAAGTCCGCAATTACTCATTTCCTCATATACATAATATGTTCATATGCAATATTATGCAGGTTGATATAGCTGTAAAACAATGATAAACCAAACACAGATAATCTGTTGACTTTAGCCACTTTAATATTCTTTAAAATTACTGAATATGACAGCAATGTAGATTAAAGATCTGGAAAGAAAGGGATTGAATATATGCATAATCAAGGTATTAGTTTATTTTAATAATAAAAACTGATTATTTTAATTTTGTTAAACAAAAACCATCACATTTTTTATTTTCTTTGATGTTCCTTATCTCGCGATATTATATACCATATCAAAATTAATCAATACAAGATTTCTTAATAGACAGTGACATAATATGGTTGACAAAAACAAGTAAAAAAATTAATAGTGACTTGAGACACTCGGTAAGCTAGAGAACTTTAATTCATGGAACACTCAAATATACACAATGTTAAAATTGTATATAAATATTTTTGAAAGGGAGTGACGAATAAAATAGACAAGCTGACATTGTGTAAACACACTCCAGATGAAACTCCAAAGATCTGAGTTCTAACTTCAAATTTTAAAAATGATTGTGAAAAAATTATTTAACATGTCTGTAAAAATTATTGGACTGAACAGCATATTATGATAATCAAGAATAAGACATAATAGTCATACACGTTATTAAATATTTTATGTAACATTGCCTCATCATCTAAGTTCTCTGCCAGGTCTATGTTTTATAAAATAAAGCTTTTAGCATAAATACCATAACTAAGGTGTTTAATGTGAAACACTTTAGAAGTTTGGGGAAAAATACCTTATTTTAGAATTCATCTTTTTTCAAGGCAGTAGAACTTTCCATCAATCTTATCAAAACAATCTCTTTTACAAGTAAGCAATACATTTTTTCTATGGAGTCACATTCAGAATTTAAACAGATAGCCAAGTAGACACATTTCATGAATTGGTTTGACAAAAACTTACAGTTTAACTACTTTATTAGAAGGTGGTTATTTTCTCTGGGTTATATTATGTCAATCTCCAAGAAGATATCTGTAAACTCAGTTGGCTACACAGGACTTTAGGTTAGAATCCTTTCAGCCAGGTTGTAGGCAGATCTAAGGAAGGGGCTTTATTTCCTATTTCTGCCCAAGGGCCAAACATTTTGGTATGTTGGAGTTAAAGTACACTGGCAGAGGAGAGATGATCGTACCGCTTCACACTTCCAGTTTTAGTAGCATTAGAACACATAATTATAATTAGCCAAGGTGAGAGTACATTATGAAAATCAGTAATCATTACTAATATGGGCTTATTTAGGGGAGAGAGGGATACTGGTTAGAAACAAATTTTCCCGTTGTTGCAAATTTACTAGCATACCACTAGTCAAACTCCTGTAAACTCTGGTTATAAGAAAAAGTGAAACAAAACCAGCGTTTACCATGTTGATAAAGAAACAGATCCAACTTTTCCTGCCTTTGAAACAAAACTACCCAGAAATCTCATAGTGAAGTGATTTTCTAACAGAGGAGCTCTCAAAAGGAGTATTCCTTAATTTACCTCTGAAAATAAGTGGCAGAGGAAAGACTCTTAATAGACTGAATTCTAAGAGACAGACAGACAGACAGATTAAACACTGAGGTGCGTTAAATGTTCTTGCCCTTGAGGAATCTTCATCTTGAGAAGTGCTGAGGAGAGTAAAGGAAACTGACAATTCTCCCCTTTCTCACCATTGCCCTCCTACTAATTTATGAACTCAGGCTAACTCAGCAGTTTTTTTTTTTGTTTTTTTTTTGCCTCTTTGGGTTTGTCCTAAGCATTTAAAGTAGCAGTTAATTTTCTCCATATGCTGATGTTGGGATAAAATGAAAAGAAAAATAGAAGACAACAATTAATTGACTTTCATTAATTATTAATTGTTGAGTTAATAACTTAATTAAGTTATTTGATTTTTGAAAGACTTTAAAAATTTATCATAGGGTTTTCATTGCAGTGGCTGCAACCCCAACAATTTTTATTTTAAGAATATACGATTAAATTTGCAAAAACAGCCTCCATTCTCCAAACTTGTGAATGAAAACTTTAAAAAAAAATAGAGAAAGAACTGTAGCAATATCTTATATCAGTGATGCTGATATGTGCTGGAAGGGTTGATGACTACCTTAATGTACTCATATGCATAAGAGAAGAGTAAAAGTAGAATAAAGTAACATAATGACCAGATAATAGTCTTTTTATTTATTTCATTTTCAAATTTGTATCTTTCCCACAAATTTCTTTAGGGCAATAGTATTAAAATTACATAAAATTAACCCAGAAGATTATAGTTGCGATCTTATGAGCATAAAATAGTTTTTAAAAATTATTTTTCTTTAGTTGTCTTCTATATCTGATGGCCAATTGAAAAATTGTCATTGCATGCCCCATTAAGAAAGGTGGGCAAAATGGGACTTTACAATGCCACAGTGGGTAGTAAATTTCAGAGTTTAAGGTCTTTTAATGAAAACAATCTATATCTAGTTGTCTGATGCTTGTATTTGAGGAATTTGAGAAGGATATGAAATGGAATTGGGTAAGAAATTAGCAACCTAAGAGAAGGCAACAGGAGGAAGGAATGAGGCAATTAATATTCTTGCCTATTGATAATCTTTATGCCAACCATACTCCTTGATTCAAAATAAAATAAATGTTTAAAAGTTGGTGAATAAAACTTTTAATGAGCAGAAGAAATGTATCAAACACCTGCTCCCTGATAAACAGTATCATTGAAAGTATCATTACATTAAATGTCTGACACAGAATTTGATACGTTGTAAATAAATATATACATTTTACTTTCTTCTTGTTCTGAAAGGTAACACCCTAAGAGATGTAATTTGTTAGATGTCTTAAAGGCATCTGACTCTAAGCATAATTGTAAAAGGGATGTATATCACAGTCAGATCTTTGCTTGTAGCAGCAATTGTTAGCTTCTGCCTTGGGATCTTGGGGATTGATTCTTATACAGTTTATTATACTTAGCATTAAGGAGTTTAGGAATGTGAGTTCCAGTAGTGTTTGGGACTTTGAAAGAATTGACTAAAGAGAAAGATCGTTTGTGTATGTAGATAAAACTCAAGGGAGCTAAGCAGGAGATGATGTGTTCCCAGAAAGGTAGAACAGCTAGTTCTGAGAATTCTACAAAGAGTGTACAGAGATGATATGGAACCGGAATTCAGGTGACTTTAAGGAAAACAATTTCATTGTAAAACCCAGGGGAACTTAAATAGAAACAGAAGGAACAGGAAGAAAATATTGTGCTTATTGAGATAATAAATTAATTTTAAAAAGTGACATCCTGGAGGTAGAGTAGAATTATGATTACCTGAAAAGGACAATGAAAGGAATTCAGGTTTATAGGAGGGGCTGGATACACGGACAAGAGCAGAAATGTACCTGTCAGACACTGAGTAATACTTTAAGTAGGGTCAGGTTGACCTGAAAAACCACAGTTTTATATCTTTACATTTCAATTATGTTTGCTGAATTTGTAACCCAACATTCTGTTGCACTTTAGAAGTTAGTTCACAGTGTTCGCTGATTGTGTGTGAAGTGCAGCAGTGAGAATCATGGGTTGAGGGATAATGAAGAAAACAAAACCTCAGTAGGTTATGAATCCTGGGCATGGAGATAGATTTACCTTGAAACTACTGAAGCTTTGGCCTTGATACCTCATTTGTACCAGCCTTTTGGTGTAGACTGGCCACCTCATTGGCTGCAGGCATTTTGGGAATGTGACTAAGTTACAGATATATTTAATTTGCCTTTAATAAAATGTATATATCTGTGTTTTGTGATCATTTCCACTTATAGGTAAGTTTTTACTTGTCCCTGTGTCAAAATGACTTCCAGAATATGCCTACTACTACTGTGCCAATTCCTTTATGTTCTGAATGATGGGTCATGACTCAACGTAAAACTCATATCCCTCAGTACAAGAAATATTTGAATACTAATGGATGAATGAGTGTCATCATTACAAACAGCGTCTAAATTTAGTGGCACTGTCCAAGACAACTCAAAATATCTAAAATCTTACAGTTCATGTATGATAGAAACTAGATAGAGATGTGTCCAAATTTAAAAATTATTTTCCACATTAAAAAAACATGATTACAGTCGTGTAGCTATCATTTTGAATGACTTTTCTAAAGGTAAGACTAAGTTATCTTTCTGTTATCTCTAAGGAAAATACATTTATAAACTGTTGGCAAATAAAGAGATAATTAAAAAGTGCACAATCAGAAAATACAGAAAAACATTGCATTATAAAGGTCAAGCAGTTAATAAAAGTCTACTGGTTTCTCCTCTGAACTGTGTGCTGTTTGTGCTGTAGTACATGTGGAGGTGTAATCCCCAGATCTCTCATTCAGAACAGAAACCCCTCCCTCTTCCAGCTGCTGGGAGTGGTGGTTGCCGTTGGCTCACAGCAGCAGCCCCTTGGGAGATTGCCCAGCCTGATAACAGCTGCCTTAACGTGGATTATACCCCCATCTAGGGGCAGCCCACATCCAATGCAGGTCACTAATGCCCAAAAATTTGTCTTCCCTGCCCCTTTCCTCACGTGAGGTCGGTGTTGATCAGCCATTCCAGTTCTCCAGCTCCCAGTGGAGTTGGCCATGGCCTCTGTCTTAACTGCATCAGGACTAGTGTCTCTCTCTCGCTCTCTCATCCTGCTTCCATCCCTTCCTGATAGGTGTTATTCCTTAGTCTACTTCTCCAAATTTTTTCTACACAATCCAATTCAAGGTAATTTTATTTAAGATTTTATTTTATTTATTGTAGTTTGTAATTACTATTTTTTCTTCTAAGGAAATATTAAATATTTATGCTATTTTTAAAATTTATGTTTTTGTGTCCTTGTTCTTTTTTTTTTTTCACTTTAAAGATATGGGGTACAATTCAGGATTAGGTATACAAGTGGTCATCATACAAGTTAACGACAACAAACAAATTATGTCCTTGTTCTTAAAGAGACCTCTCAAAATTGTAGAAGCTTCAGGGCCCAAAAAACACGCATCTGGTCTTTTTCTCTCTTTGAAAGAGAAAACCACTGTGATTTGTCCTCCAACTGGTAGCAGGAGAAACTATTTTGATAATAGCAGAGATTGCTCACAGAGCTTTCTGCATGAGTCAGGTCTGTGGTCATAATGTGCTTTACCATCAGCTAGTGTAGTGGTCTTTCTTCTGTTTGTATCACAGCTGGGTATTTTCATATTATCTAATTCTACACTCCATAAATTTGACATTATTCAAAAATAATTTCTAATTCCCATAGTCAAATGTATCCAATCATTTCTCAAATATCTTTATAGCTTGTTTGACCTTACATTGCGCATTCAAACCAACAAAATTGTACATTTTACCTAATCATAATGTCGCTTTACTCCACTTTATCTACAAGAGTCCTCTCATATTTTTTAAATTACATTGATACTTTTGAAGAGTTTAGGCCGATTGAATTGTAGGATATTCCCCATGTTAGATGTCTATGATTATTTAGGGAAGTTATACTGTAGAATATTTAGCATTCTATATTTGTCTGGTTGTCTTGTTAAGTTTAACTTTAAACCCTTTGTTAAAAATACTACATAGATGGTGATGGGAGCTGATCATTTCATCACATCACTGTAATTGTAACATCAGTTTGCCACTTTATCTCATTGTTCATGATGTAAAATAAGATCACTTTGTTGTTGTGTTGTCCTAGTTTTTCCCTTTGCGGTTGATGAAAAATCCTTGTGTGTGGGGGGATACCTTGAAACTATGTAAATATCTTTGCACTGATTTTATATACAGAAGTTATCAGCAAAGTACTTTTAAGTACTAATTAACTACTCATTATCTGATCTAGACAGGGAAGAATGATTCTATATGTATCCAAATTGTGAAACGGAGCCATGCATGTTGTCCTATGATAAAATGATCAGAGTTTTGGTGACTCCTGTCTTGGTGATGAAATTTGACGTACAGCTTCCTGTGCCAAGTCTGCCATGGCTGACAATCTGTACCACATGATCAATCTAACACTAGCCAACGATTTAACCCAAATGGTCACTAATTCCAGGCTTGTACATTGTTCTTGGACTGAATATGTCCCATTCTGCTCAATTGTATGTACTCACATTTTCCAGCAAATACTTCTTCATCACTTATTGAATTCCTGGTGACAGTGTCACAGCATGTTTCCAAGGTATACCAGCTGCCCAGGGTTTTCATGACAGCTGGGATCACATTTACATGAATAGTTCACACATCCCCCTTGTCTGGTTTGATACTCCATGTAGCATAGAAAAACTTATTTATGTATTCATGTATTTATTATCCATTTATTTATTCATACTAATTGAAGAAGTTTGATTATTTTTTGGACCAGGATTCCTAGGTGATTTTGCTTACCACTTTCTCTCTTCCAGGTGCAGCTGCTATCTTACATGTTACTGCTTTAGACTGGAGGACAACAATTTGTGCTGGGAAACAATGAATTTTTACTGTCTTTCCTCTTCTTGCTGGTTCCGCTGCTACTGCTACTGCTATAGCCCTCTTACTTCTTGGTGTACTATGCCTCTGAAGTTTATATATATATATAGTTTATATCTGAAGTTTATATATATATATATATATATATATGCATTCTATATATACATATACATATATATATTACCTCTTATTTTCCAAATGTTGATTCTTATCTCAACCCAGCAGTGGTTTAGATTCCTTTCAAAAAAATATATCAGTATTCCAGACTAATTATTTGTGAACTGCATTTTAAACCAGAAGATTATTTTCTGTTCTGTGTCACTATTGTAGCAACAAACATAACAAAATTCAGATTTTATTCTTAACATGAAACATACAAACATGACATGGCCTGATTTGTTGATTAGGCTTCAGTTTAGAGGCAATCATTTAACATGAGAAAATATGGCTCTTTTTGTTCTTCAAAAATCCTAGGTGGTCCATCAATATACATTTTAAAACAACTTTGGTATCAATATAATAGATCAGTATCCTGAAAAATATTACGTGTCAACCCATTAGCCCTACTAGCACTCAGCATAGAAGCAATAGAGAAAAGTCTAGTGTTATTTCTTATTCAACAATTGAAGATTTACTCCATAATTTTCTATAACAAATGTAAATTATCATATTTCCCTACTACTCCTTCCCTACCCCTTAATTGCCCAACCTTGATTTCTTTATATCTCTTAGGAAAAAGTAAAGGCTGAGAATAGTTGATGTATTTAGAACACCTTCCAGAATTTCTTAAAGTGAAGTGATAAACATCCCCACTCACATCTTCTGACTCACTCTCATTCACATGTGCAATTGTACTTCCCAGTAAGACCATATAACACATTAGATGCTAAAGACAAGCTGAACAGTCACACCAAATTGGTCATTCAGCTTGTAGACCCAATGGGGGATAATGGCATAATCAATCTGCATTGTCCTTTTGTCATACACAATAGCTAAATTGAACCTTGACTGCAACAATGATTCAACATTGCTTCTGTGAGGAAATGATTTGCTGTCTTTCTTAGCCATTCTCTCCTGGGTTGGGAAGAAATAAAGGAAGCATAAAAATTTCTCATAAGGAATCAAGGAAAAGTCACAGTCAATTGCACCAACTCTGTTATTTTTGTGCATCATGCTAATATATAAACCCTAAAGAAATTTTAGGAATATATAAATGTTTCCTTTTTGTAATCCTTAACCAATGTATTGTTTCTCCAGTGAAAAAGAACCAACAGTGTGTGGATGGATGGATAGATAGAGAGAGAGATAAAGTTATAAGGATTTTGGCTCATGAAATTATGGCGTCTGACAAGTCCCAAGACCTGCAGGTTGAGCTGGCAAGCTGGAGATCCAGAAGAGTCAATGATGTAGTTTCAGTCATCAGTAGGAAAAAGCCTAAGTCTCAATTTAAAAGTCATTAGCTAAGAAGAATTACATTTTCCTCAGGGGAGGGTCAACCTTTTTGTACTAATCAGGACTTCAACTGATTGAATGAGTACCACCCACATTATTGAGGACAATCTCTTTTACTCAGTCTATTGATGTAGATATTAATCACATTCAAAAGCACCTTCACAGACATAGCCAAAATAATGTTTGGCTGGGCACCCCATAGACCAGTCAAATTGACACATAAAAATTACCATTATAGTCATCTATTCTCCTTAGGGTAGTTGGTCCTGCAGATGTTTGCTTTCCAAAGTACTCATCTTCTTTTCAGTTACACAGTTTTATTCTCACTGCCAATTTATATATGAAGTGTAATTTGACCCTTTTTGCAATGAAATTCAGACGTCTAACCATCTCACGTAAAAATACTTATGGCAGGATCATGATTCATAAATTTATGTCAGATCCATCTTATTTCTCCATGTAGGATTCCGTTTTTTAGAGATATAAAATATTATAGCTCAATTTTTAAAAATCTTTTAAACTTCTGTAGGGAAGAAAGAATAATATCTTTTCCTGGCTTATTTCAAGGTTCATAGCTGAGACAGAGGAGCCTTCAGAAATAAAGACACATAGAAACAGAAAAATCTGTGTATTGTATGTCCTATCATGCAGAAGTATGATTGGAGGACAAAAGGGTATGGTCTAACGTAATAAACCGGAGAAGAACTTAGGAAGGCCTCCTTGTTAAGATTCTTCTCTGTGTCTCTGTGTCTTCCCTCCTTTCCTCTGAATATAGGGAGGACCCCTCTGAAATAAGGGTCTTATGAACTACTTTAGAGGAAGGTCAGATAATTCTTTTATGACCATCTTCAGGGGAGAATTGTGGAAGAATGCCAGAGAGACCATCCTTCTTCTGCTGTGTTCTAAAATTCCTTCAGCTTAAAATGTTCAGTATATCAAGGTGCCATATTTTGGGGTGCATGTTACCTGAATCCCATGCCATTCATTCATATCCCTGATTAACAATTTTTAAATTTTTAAAATGTAAATGTTTGACATGAGAATTGGAAAAATGCTTCTGAGAAAGGCCTTGGAGATAACTAAGCCCTTTCATAAATTTTATAATAAGAAATCTGAAATTTTGCCCATGGGTGTGGTAGTAGGAGAACTGGGAGTAAAAATCAAGGGAAGGCCTATGCACCTTTCAATCTGCTATATTTTCTCCTATGCTGTAGCATGTAAAGACATGTCAGAAAGAAATGCAGCAAAAAATCTTACAATCTGCTGGGTAATTCCAAACCATCTTTCCTTCCATATTTAATTCTTGTCATTATTCTCATCTAAATCATTAACAAAAAATCAGTTGAGTAAGCCAACTTTCCAATAAACAGTTGCTGAATGTATGTGACAGACATAATAGTGACCAGGGCAAGTAGAATTTTTTTCTACCATGTGTAATAATAGGAGCTTCTACAAAATAATATTTCAAAAATTTATTGCTATTATCGCAAGGAAAGAAATGCAAAATAACCTATAAAAGAAATATATTATAACTGCAAATAGTAACAGTGACTGCTTGGGCAGTATCTCCTTCTCTGCAGGCATAGTTACACTGGAACCAGACCTAATGAAAAAGAAAACATAATAATTAAAAAGTCAAACTTGAGGGTATTATCAGAGGTCTACTTTTATGGTAAATTTGTCTTAAATTTAACAGACAAGGAAAATGAAAGCAGAGAATACTATAGGGAAAACTATTTCAACCTTTAGGATTTAGATTATCAGTTTTCTTAAACCTATTTACTTACACACACACACACACACACACACACACACACACCAAACACACAAACAAACAGTTGTGACAGTCACTGAAGTCACTGAAATTAGCAACAAAGCTGCATGAAAGATTTCCTCTCACTTGAATTCCCCTTACTTTCCTCTAAGGACCCAAAGTGCACTCAGTGTAAGTGGCAGGTTTTCTGCCTGTCATATCTGAGAGAGTGGCTTTTTCATGCCTGGTAAATGCTGGCTGCAGGGCAGAGGGAAGCCGAAGTGTCAGAGGAGGAAAACAGCTGATGGCCAAAGAGTGGAAGCCAGGGCTTACACTGTCTGGGTCAGCAACACCCTGCCAGAAGACCAACATCAAGTAACCAGTTACAGACAATGTGCAGGCCAGGAAAGAGAAGGAAAAAGAAACTGAGATGCTTAAAATTCCAAGAGGGTAAATTTGAAACAGGCTTGTTGTAATTGTATATTTAGGTTGTTGGCATACTCCTTGTTCTGCAAGACCTTCAATTTCTCGTACAAACACAAATGATGAGAGCAATATGATTGTAATGCGGAAAAACTACTTTTTTTCTTTGTGCCTTAATTCTCTATTAGTGTTTTAAAAATTGGTCTGTAAAATATTGCTGAGAATAATGGTGCTTACTCTTATGTTTCAAGAATGACCTTATTCTGGTTCACCTTGGTTTGAGAAATAAGTCTCAGTGTGATTCTCCTTTAGAGTGGTTTGGAATCAACCCAACAGTTTTGTTCCTCATACAGTGGTCTTGAGGAGAGGTATGAAAAAGGAGTTTTTAAAAACACAACCCAAGAAACTATTCCAAATCCTAAGGGAGCTGGATCTTGGCTTCCCTGAGTGTATAAAATTAAAAATAACATATCAAAAATTATTTTAAGAGCCCATAAAACTACTGGAACCAATCCATATTTCAGTATTCTAGGTTCCCAATTCTCTATAACTGAATCTATAATTGTATTTAATATTTAGAGGTGAGAGTCATCAAGATGTTAGAAAAATTCTTTAATTTATTATTTATATTGTGCTAAATGTGAGTGATTAAAGTATGAAAATGGCTCTGACTTTTAAGAAGTCAGGAGGTAAAACAAAGCACATTTATTCATCCAGAGAGAAAGGATGCAAATAGTTTAACCAGAGGAAAATGAGAGTACATATAATAATATATCCTTTTAAAATATTCAGAAATATTTTTAAACAAGAAAAAGAGTCTGAAAGCAATATAGTCTACCTATACTGAATATTTAGAATCATTTACTGGTTCATTAATAGTAAATGGGCTAATGATTACTTTTATTCAAAGCACTGTTTACATACAGGCTGAGTATTCAATCTAATGAAATTAAAAGAAACTAGCATATGTAAAAAGTTGACCTTTAAAAACGTAATGAGTTTTTTTCTTCTAACAAATTAAGATAAATGCATATCTCTGGCTTTCAAGACTGTGGTCTAAATGTGTGCAAGTCTTCATGAATATCTGCCCCAGACTCTAGCTAAACCAATCCATTGTCATGGCTTCACACATTCAATCTTATGAAACTAAGTCTTTTCTTGTGTTTCTCCTTTCAATCTAAGTACTCCAACATCTGCTGTCAAAATCCTATTTATTTTTCAAGCTTTATTTTTAAAAATGTCACCTCCATTTAATAAAAATATTATGAATTTTATATTCATTTAATTTACTAAAAGCCAAATAGTATACCCTCCCCCTTTTCACTTTCATTCGATTAAGATGAGGACAGGGTGGTGGAGTGAATCAAGAAGATTCTTAGGAAAATATTCGAAGTTAAGAAATTTGTATTAAATGTTTATGAACATTCAAGTTTTCTTGTGGTCTTGTTTCCAAGTTACTTACTCATTCTACAATTTGCTGAGGACTTATTTGAGCTAAACTCTGTCTGCAACCTGGAAATTAAAAGATGAATTCAAACATAGTACCTACCCAGACATTTCAAATCTAATGGGCAAGTGGGATTTGAACTTTGCTAGACAACAGAAGCAGATATAATGACCAAAAAGAAGCAGGCCATTAGCACAGCACATGAAATTTTCATAAATTTCCACATGTCTAATTTATTCAAGATTCAGACTGAGTCCAGTAAATATTATTTTGTCATATCATCCATTGCTACAGACATACATTAGTCAGTTCGAATTTAAAAAATAAACAAAAAAAATACAACAAACAGAAAAACACAAGTATCTTATCTGTTGCCCTGGGCATGTTTGAATTTGCTCCTTAGTTTCATGTTTTTCAGATTTTCATATTTCATGTTTCAGCTAGCTCCTGTGAATCAGATGAAACATTTTTAAAAACTATTCTTAACTACGTATTTGCATATATGTATGTTTTATAAGGTTGGAATTTTAATATTAAATATCTGACCACAATGTTAAAGTCTCATGACATAGTATAAACATTTTTAACAACTTTTTTTATAACTCAGTCTTAAAAAACTATTTTTCTTATAATGAATACACAAAATGTTTAATTTTACAAAAAAATAGACAAAAGTACACTGAGAAAGAACAAAATTTAATAGACTCTCGAAAATTATTTAGAAAGCCCAACACAAGGCAATATTTACTCCTTTTTCCCAGAAGAAAAAATATGTAAAAAATTAAATTGAAATTATTAACTCGACATTGGAGAATTAGAATAATGGCTTTATTTTCTAAATAAAGATTGACCAACTGTGTGACCTTGAATCAACAATTAACCTCTATGTGCTATTAATTAGTCATCTGTAGTGTTGAGCTAAATATTCCTTTCAAATGAAAAATGTTTCCTAGTATATTATTCCTTTTAAAGGAAAAGCAGTTTGGAAAATTCAATAAATATTGACATATTTTCAAGTATCAATGATTAGGTAAAAACAAAGATAAACTAAAACTACAATAGTTAAAAATGTAAATATACATGGATATGAAAAAAGTTACTTATCCCCATTGGCAACGTATTCCAGAAATCTTAGAATATAAAAAATTAAAATATAAAACAGACCTCCTTCTGGTAACGGTACTGATGAAATTCATCAGCCTTTGTGCATGTAACCTTTCTACAAATGACCTTGCCACCATGGCGTGACATAGAGCTCTAAAGTACTTGATTTTCAGAAACCTTGTATTATGTTACTCTCCAACACATTGAGATTATAGTAGAACTGAATGAAAATGATTTCCTAAAA
The DNA here is from genome assembly GCA_963574415.1 of Tarsius wallacei. Classification (NCBI taxonomy): domain Eukaryota; kingdom Metazoa; phylum Chordata; class Mammalia; order Primates; family Tarsiidae; genus Tarsius; species Tarsius wallacei. The sequence continues at coordinate 3,474 of CAUYQG010215869.1, read as the reverse complement.
GAGAAAGGCATTTATTTAATTCATTCATTGGTTGTTTATAAATGCCCTGAAGTCAAGTGATCAGGAAACAGGAGGCAGAGACTTTGGAACAGTGCTAATGTTATCCAAGCCAGTTCTGTTCAAAGACAATATGTGTTGACAATGCAGCAGGCATGGCCCTATGAGAATCCGGATGGCAGGCCCTACAAAAAGTACATTTTAATCTATTCAGAATACAAAGTCAGGAAAATAATTTGCTTATATCTATGTCGTTCTCCAGAAAAAGTTGCTTTACTGTACTGATCAGAAACAGTCTTAACTGAAAAATAAAAACAGGTATGAAGTTTTTAAAAAAAGACAGATTGACAGTATAAAGATAGTATATATATATAGAGAGAGAGAGAGGGAGAGGTAATTATTTTCATATTCTCACATAAAAATATAATGAGATAATATTTATACAATATGGTTTAGTAATTGAAGGGTAACATATAGCAATGGTGGTAAATTTTATGATAGGAATTGCATGGTAGCTATAAATGTCAACTAAAAGAATTGTAGCACAATGGCAATTTAAGTTAGTACAACATGGCTAGTCAATTAAAGGTTCACCAACATAAGTCAAATTTTTGTTAAAACCAGAAAGTCTAATATTATCAGACCATTTTATTAATTCTTGGAATTCATATAAAATGAGTTAGGTAATGTATAGTTAATTTAAATAATCATGCATGCCTCTTTTACCTTTTCATTACTATATACTTTGGTCAATTATTTAATATATGGACCAAATATAAAGCTATATGTTGAAATATAAGACTTTTTCTAAAATAATAAGAAAATAAATTTTAAGGATATAAATCATGTGTAATAATCAACTGATTTATATAGTACTCACACTTCTAGCAACCTAAAACTTCCAAAATATAGCAGCACAACTAGAAGCGAGTTAGAGACATTCTGATAAACAAATGGGCTGAGGAATATGGAAATATCTGTAGATGACAAAAAACTACCTCCGTTTTTTGAACTAGAGACTAATAAATAAAAATATTTTATTTTATAAAGAACCTGGCATATGTGTGATTTAACAAATCTTCCTCAGTTCCAATAGCAGCATATTGGAAACTGAAGGTAGAACGACAAAATTTGCAGAGGAAGGGTCATTTGGAAAACTGAAAAAAATCTATTATGAATAGTAATATTTGATGTCAATACATAATATATTTATAAATTATGAGAAAATATGGTTATTTAAAGAAACTGTAGAAAAATGCAAAACACTTCAATATATTCCCTGTCCTCATGTCTTTGACAGGAAAGTCCTCCAATATGGTTCTATATATTCTAGAAACGACAGAGTTTTAAGGAACTTCTACATTGTGTCACCAACTCAAATAGGTCATTTTAGTTCCATCCTCACTGTCAATAACTTCATTCAGGCCATCTTCACCTCACTCTTGTTTTTCCTATTCTTACCTCATTAAAACTAGGTTATTTTTGACAATACAGAAATTCATACGGAAACATAAACGACAACGAATAGCCAAAACAATTCTTAGCAAAAGAAACAAAGCAGGAGCTATCACACTTCCAGACCTCAAACTTTACTATAAGGCTACAGTAATCAAAACAGCCTGGGATTGGTATGAGAACAGACATATAGACCAATGGAACAGGATGGAGATTCCAGAAGCAAAGCCTCAATTTCTCACCCAAATTATCTTTGACGAAGCCTCCAACAATAACCACTGGGGAGAGGAGAACCTGTTCGGTAAATGGAGCTGGGAAAACTGACTGATCACATGCAAAAGATTGAAACAGGACCTCTACCTAACACCATACACAAAAATTAACTTTAAATGTATCAAAGACCTAAACATAAAACCTCAAACTATAAGAATCTTAGAAAACTCAGGAGACACCCTTATGGAAATTGGAACTGGCAACCAATTCCTATTCAGAACCCTAAATGCCCATACCTTAAGTAATAAGATAGACAAGTGGGACCTCTTCAAACTAGCGAGCTTCTGCAAAGCAAAACAAACCATCAAGAGAGCAGGGAGACAGCCCACAAAATGTGAAAAAATATTTGCCAACTGTATGTCTGAAAAGACCTAACATCTAGGATCTACAAGGAACTCAAACATGATTAAAGAAAAAAAACAAACAGACCCATTAAAAAGTGGGCAAAAACCATGAATAGACACTTGTCAGAAGAAGACATATGCGCAGTCAGCAGACACATGGAAAAGTGCTCAGCCTTATTCATCATCAGAGAAACGCAAATCAAACCCACATTATGATACCACCTAATCTCAGTAAGAATGGCTATCATTAATAAAACAAACAACAACAGATGCTAGCGAGGATGCGAAGAAAAAGGAACGCTTCTATACTGCTGGTGGAAATGCAAACTTGTGCAACCTCTTTGGAAGACAGTGTGAAGATTTCTAAAAGAACTAGAAATTGACCCTCTATGTGACCCAGCAACTCCCCTATTGTGAATATACCCAGAGGAACTCAAATCATTCTACAAAAAAGATACCTGCACATGTATGTTTCTTGGAGCTCTATTCACAATAGCAAAAATATGGAACCAACCATGTTGCCCATAGAAGCTGGACTGGATTTAAAAATGTGATATATATACACAATGGAATATTATGCAGTCATAAAAAAGGACAAACTTATGGACTTCGCAGCATCTTGGATGGATTTAGAATCAATCATACTCAGTGATCTATCACAAAAACAAAGAACAGAGTACCATATATTCTCACTCATAAGCGAAACTTGAACAATTATAATATTATAAGAAAGGGATTGGCAGTAGTGGGAAACTGTCAGGAGAGGGGGTGGGATTGGCAGTTGAGGAAAACTGCTAGGGGAGGTAGGGGCATGCCTCATCAACAAGGATACCTGCATAATCAACGTTTGTGTACCTAACCTTGAATTGTACCCGCTTCTTCATTTTTTTTTCCATTGCTCCTCCTACTTTACTTCTGATTATAATTATTTTTTTAAATTTAATCAATATTTTTTATTTTGATATTGTGGGGTACATTTAAGGGTTAGGTATACAAATATGTTTCATTCAGGCATCCTTGTTGATAAGGGGTGTCTCCCTGTCCCCAGACAGATATTGACTACCGTTAATCCCATCTACCTTTCCCTCACTCCCCCCTCCATAGTTTCCCACCACTGTCAATCCTTTTCTTATAGTATTAAAATTGTTCAATGTCTGCGTATGAGTGAGAACATATGGTACTCTGTTCTTTGTTTCTGTGATGGATCACTGAATATGATTGACTCCAAAGCCATCCAAGTTTCTGCAAAGTCCATAAGTTTGTCCTTTTTTATGACTGCATAATATTCCATTGTGTATATGTATCACAATTTTTTATTCAGTCCAGCTTCGATGGGCAACATGGTTTGTTCCACATTTTCGCTATTGTGAACAGAGCTGCAGCAAACATATGTGTGCAGGTATCT